>JAFBMS010000096.1:625525-873025 GCA_019788955.1 Albula glossodonta | reverse complement strand
CCCCCCATTGGTGGGTAGCAGGCAGGTGTCCTGCCCTGTCTTTTTCTCAGCCCTCTGAGGCTGTGTTTATAATTTATGCCCCCCCTGCATCTCTTTAATGTGGCAGGCACTGAATGTTTTAAATGAAATGAGCCGTGATGAAAATGCAGCGTCAGAATGGCATGCTGAGTAAAGTGGCTTGGGCTGGAACGAGGTGCAGGAGGGACTGTCTGTGTGTCTGTGTGTCTGTGTGTCTGTGTGTCTGTGTCTGTGTGTGTGTGTGTGTGTGTGTGTGTGTGTGTGTGTGTGTGTGTGTGTGTGTGTGTGAGAGAGAGACTAACGCAGGGTAAACATTTAGCATGTGGAACGTGTATACACACTCAAGCAGTCACGCACACCCGAAAAGCATTGAGCCTGGCTCCCCTCCCCCCTCCGTTTTTAAAAACAAACCGTCACTTCCCTCTGACTCACTCACAAGGGTCAGGCATCATGAATGGCAGACTAATTTCTAATCATTTTCTCTTTCAGAATGGGAGCTCTAATTGTGGGCTCCCGTAACAGCCCGGCCGTCTGAGGCGTAGGAAGAGAATTCAGAGTTTCAGCAGCTTTTTCACAGGAAAAGGCCGCGTGCATACAGAAATAAAGACTCCGCTCAACGCTATTGCAGACGTGCTGTGCGATGTTATTCTTCCCCTTGAGCCTTGTGGTGACAGATATCAGTGCTTCAGGTGTGTTCTGTGTGCACTGAACAGTAGCCTGGCAAGTAAATTACCCCAAAGAATTTGAACCTGAAAATGCAGGAGAGTTTGAATCTGAGCATGACACACACTCATGCAGAAAAATTCCATCATTTGCAGGACTTTTGCACAGGGACTAGATGCCCATTTCCAGAAGAAAAAAAAAAAAACGTCTTGGTAATAGCTTCAAAACTTAAGTTTTGAGAAAATGAGTTATAGCTAGGAATGTGTCTCTCTCTCTCATAAAAAGCTGGCCTTTTCACAGTTATGTTTCTGCTATAAATATCGTCTCGCAGCCTCTGTTGGTCAACATCATGTAGTCGGGTTGAGGTTCATGGTTTTGTCATGGCAGGAAACTGCAAGAAGAAATAATGTTGAGCAACAGCCCCTCTTCACTTGTCATGGTGGCACAGATGAATTTGCCGTTATAGTGTAACCCCCGTCATTAAAGCAGAAGAGCAGAGTTTGCATCCCAGCAGTCTCTGGAGTAGCTCGGAGCAGGAAGTGCCACTATGGAATTCATTCAGCATGCCGTTCGCCTGCCCTGAGCTGTATTAACACTGAAAACCTGGAAGTGAAATTACAGTGAATAACAGTGCCTGTGTCTGCAGTCTGCTGCAGTGGGGACCTTAAAACCACCAACCAATACAAATGTTTTATGCAGGCATAATTGATGGACATGGGTCATTTCATACAGTGGCATGAAAAGGGAGCATTCTTTGAGGAGAACCATGAAATGGTGCCAAAAATGTGACTAATTTCAACTGATGGCGTAAAGCGCAGTGGCCCTGCGAGCCACTGGATTCAAAAATCATCCCCATGTGTGTTGAGCACTATAAATCCACCTGCTGTAACACTGCTGCTGTAGTGCCTCTGTAGTTCTGCTCTTTGCAGAAATACAGACGTGCGTGATTTGCATTGCTTATCAGAATGCAAAAAACGAACAAGTGTATTAAAGTGTTATCTGGATGCCCAGTGTTCTAATTGGTTTGGAAAGTGGCTACTCTGATGGGGATGTGGGGCCCATCCACACACTGGAACAGTGCCTTAACAGGATGCAGGCTGTGGGGCCCATCCACACACTGGAGCAGTGCCTTAACAGGATGCAGACTGTGGGGCCCATCCACACACTGGAACAGTGCCTTAACAGGATGCAGAATGTGGGGCCCATCCACACACTGGAACAGTGCCTTAGCAGGATGCAGACTGTGGGGCCCATCCACACACTGGAGCAGTGCCTTAACATGATGAGCCACCCAGTGGGGCTGGAATTTAAACTTGCAGATGTGCTCTGTGCTGGAGCGCTTGGCTAAGCCGTCTTTCTCATGGACGGTTTTGCATGCCTTTCCCATGGCACATTAGCATCAGTGTTGGCGGTTGGATCCATTTTCATTTCAGCAAATTAATTTGTGTTCATTAAACACCCGTACAGCTATGATGACGTTTCAAGTTAATGAGCTGAATTTTGATGTATTACCTGAATTGTCACAGAGTGGACCCCCCCCACCACCCTCAATCTCCAATGCTTTAACACTTTGGATCCAGTGGGGAAAAGTAAGCGAAAGTGAATGTGCATCTGGACATTGAGAACAGGAAAAGGGTGGGTTGGGGGGTAGTATGGTAGGGTTGGGGGTGGGGGAGGGGGAGGGGGGCCCCCTTCAGATGTGAAAGGCATTTGGGAGGGAGTTTTCCAACGGATCCGCCCATGCAGAACCCTCCCCGAACTCCTTGGATTGTCTCCAGGGTCTGAGTCAGAGCCTTGGTGTTAGCGTGCTGAGCTCCTCTGCTCTCCTGCGAGGAGGACGAGGATCCCCCTCCACAAACTCCCCACTCCACCCCACCCCAAAAAAACACGAAAGTGGAGGAGAGAGAGAGAGAGGCCTGCATGCATGGCCTGTACTCGCCTTTCCCTCTCTCCCCACCCCCCAAACAAAGAGCCTTGTATTCCGCTCGCCCTAACGCGGATGAGTGTGTAACCATATCTTTCACAGTCGGTCTCAATTCCCTCTTCCCTCTGGTCTCTGATGTGGCGGTCGGTCGTAGCTTTTTCACGCTTCTTTTAATCTGATCTCGGTGGCGCTGTCAGATCTCTGACTGTGATGTCACAAAGCTTGTCTTAAACGGCCTCTTGTCTAAGAATGCATGGAACAGTCTAAGACTCCCAGCCATACATTGTTGTTGTTGTATTTGTTATATTTTTAATGGCCTTTCTGACAGCCATAAAAAAGCCTTTGATTTATGGGCTGGCTTGCCTCTGTTATAGTTGCATAACGTGTCTGTGATCTGACTCATTCTTGCCAAAATGACTGAGGTGATTGAGCACAAACTCCCATCCCTGTTTCTCACCTGTGGAGCGTACCTGTCCACACCTGTGGAGTCCTGCAGGAAGAACGTATCAATCGGAGAGGGGGAGGTAATTTGGGTTGGCATATCCCTGACAGGCACTGCTGCTTTTATCATTGCCCTGTGGCCTCTACTGGGGAAATATTACCCCTTCATAATTTTTTCTGTTAAAGTATCCAAATATTTTTAGTCATACCCTTTTTAATGTGGCCTTTCTGGTCTGGTTGGTGAGTGTCTCTGAGGCAGGTGATTTTTTTTTTTGTTTCCATGTTTTTGTTCTATTTTTCTTTGTATAGGTTTAATTCATAACAAATAACTGATATGTTAGACCCTAAATTTCTCAACCTTTCGATAGAGGACTTGGGTATGCACTGCAGACACGCGTCAAAAGCTTTTGCATTTGACAGTAACATTGCCTTGACGGGTTCTGGAGGCAGGAAGCACTCGGCAGAAGAGGCTCCCAATAAATACTAGTGGTGCAAGTTGTGGTGCGTTCAGGTTTTTAAGATCTCCCTAAAAGTCTTGAACATGGAGGCTCAGTTTGCCTGGGAAACAAACCAAAACTGCGTGGGTTTGATCTCCGGCTTATGCTGCGCTGTCATACCTGTCTCTCCTCGGTTTCCTGTCACACTTCACAGTTTTCTGTCTGGAAAAATTAATAAAAAAACTGGAGGATTAAGTCAGGAACGGTCACATCCCTGTTGGGCTCCGATCAGATTGACGTTGCGTGAATAGTCCCACAAGAGAGCCGTTCTAGTTAAGGGCCTTCTCCACCTAATTATACTTACTGGTTTTCTTGGAGCAAAATGCTCCCCAAGAACCGAGCAGACAGTGGTGACATAGGATCTCATGGAGCAAGTTGGGAAAAGTAACACCCTTCCTCTTTTTTGCTGAATAACTTTACAGACAGCATAGTTACTTTCCGTCTGTAAAATACGTGAGAGTGGACATAGTAGCACGTGCAAAGCTCTTTTAGGAGGAAATGAGAAATTTGATGAGAGATTTGCTGGTCAAAATATACTGGCATTTTTCCCTTAATTTTCATTCTTGGAGTAACTGTTCTTGGGGAAACTCTTATTAAATGACAGGATGTGGTATATTAGCAGGAAGAAGTCAAAATGGGCTGCCTGGGCTTTTACTCTTGGCATACCTGGGTAGAACAGGCCTCGTGCAGGCAACACAAGTTTGTTGTCATGGCACTACTCGTATCGTGACTTGAAAATCGTTGCTGGAGGAGTGATTTTTCCCTTCGTTCAGGATCCAAATTTTATTTTTTTCCCCGTTTTAACACGGCAGCAGTAGCTGTGTGGAACACATCTGCCGGTCTGGCCATGACGGAGGGGTTCTCTCCATTTGAAGTGTTTGAGTTACGGCTCTGTTTCGTGTCACGGAGATCTGATGGTATCCAGCGCTGAGCTCGCCGCTGCCCCAGGAAATGTGGGGGGGTGGGGAAGAACCCTGGGTCTTTGCTCTTTGCTCTTGGCACTCAGGTTGGTCGTCAAGGACATGAAATCACAGGTATGGGTGCAATCGAAGGGCTTCGATAAGAACTTATGGAGATACCAAAAAGGTGGCTTCCTCTCCCTTTTGAGAGAGAGACAGAGAGGGAGACAAACTTTGTCCGGTTCCAATTACCGTGTTGTGCATGTATCAAAGGGTTTCTACCTTACTTGAAATTCCCTCTTCGTTATTTGATTGTGTACTGAGGTTTAACCCGCTTTTAAAAAAGATTACCGGGGGATCGCGTAAAGGAATATTTCCATACACCAGAGGATAAAGAAGAGCTGAAGAGTCAGGTTAGGGCCTGCATTGAGCGAGGGGGAAGGGGGGAAGGAAAAGTCAAGGCAACTGGAAAGTCTGGCTCGGTTTTAATCCGCACGTCTTCGACGGAGGGGAGCTTGATCTATGTCTCCCCACACCCAGCGGAGATCGAGTCTGCGTTTCCATTAAAGACCGAAACCAGACTTGGCACGCCTGTCCGCTCCCTGTGAAGCACAGTTGCTTGTGAATGAAGAGCCCGGGCTGAGCTTTGGGGGGGGGGATTGGCCGTAGAGCTGAACAGCACGTTTTCCTGCCTCCTCACGGACTGAGGAAAGGGAAGAGCGGAAATGACCTGATCCTTTTACTGCTGCTGGAAACGCACTCTGACCCCGGCTGGTACCTCACTCTGCAGTCAGAGCCGTGACACGTCAGGCTGGGTTTGGAACAGAGCAGGGTGTGTGTGTGAGCATTTGTAAGCACCTGTTCTTGAAAAGATTTGGCTATATTGGTGTTTTTCCAAGATTTTTGCTTTTCAGTTTTATTTGATCCATTTATCCAAGAGGAAGACAAACTGAGATTGTCAACTCTTTATCAAGGAAGAGAAAGCAGCACTTGATACAAAAGCGTATGCAAGACATTCTTGAGCTCATAAAGGTTTGTCCCCCTGATTTCTGTCTGTATGTTGACTTTTACCAATTTTGCATTGCAGTTATTTTAGCTGACACTTAAATCCAAATCACTCTAGGGCCAGTCATCCCCAGGAGCGATATGGGGTTGAGGACCTTGGCCTAAGGCCTAACAGCTGCGCTGGTCTTATGTGGCTACACTTTGGGCTTGAACTAACAACCTTCTGGGTTCCAGTCAACCACCTTCGCCATATGCAATAGGCTGTCCACCCCCCAAAAAATGACTAATTCAGAGCAAGCAAAGCATGTGCAGTAAAACAGTGATGCCAAAACAAGGCTGTTTATATTCAGATGGAAGGGGAAAAGAATTGCTATAGCTCACCAGGGATGGTCATGAATAAATCGCAAACGCAAGTAACCTGTGAGCATATCCGTTGCTTGTATACTAATACTGCTGCTTCGTTGCAGGGTGCCGTCATTAAAAAGCTTGCATGCAGGCTGGACGTGAGTCACACTCGGACGTTGTTATTTGTGAAATCGATTAACAGGCAGCAGAGAGACTGGTAATACAGACAGACGGGTAATTATAGAAGAAGCGGCGCAAATTACTTGTTTTTTTTTTAACAGGGAGCTTTAAAGAATGCTGGCTGACAAGCCAAAAAGATTCACAGCTTGATATTGTGTTTATCTGCCATTGTCAAAAGAATAAAAAAAAAAAAGCTTGGAAAAATTTTTGTCATGCAAAATGGTTTACTTGTCTTTATTGAAGGCACAAAAGAAACACTTGAAAGTACACAAAACGGTGCTCAAAAATCAAAGCGAACATGGAGTATGATAGCTCTGCTTACACCTGCACAGAATAAGGTCGAATCAGACTTTAAATCTCAGAAATCGTTGCAGTTGCAGTCGCTCAACCCAGCCTGGGTTCTGATTGAGTAAACTGTTTGTGCCTTTCCCCGTACAGATTGTATGAACGAACTTGTGTCTGATAGTGATTCAGAAGTAAATAATGATAGCAATAACATTATTATTATTATTATTATTGTTAACATTAATAATGGAAACAGAAAATATCATGTTAAGAATTACTGCTACTCATATTAATGATAACAAAACCTTCTGCTTTTCTAGCAGCTTGTAGGTGTACGTATCACTTTACAGACATTGCAAACTGAAGTGAAACCGATTGGTTTTTGTGGTAAAACAGTGATAAAAATGAAGAACAGAGTGAAGACATTAATTGACGACGAAAAGTGAAAATGAAAAAGTGTAAGTAGCAGTAAATGACAGTCCATAATGAGCAAAAGATTCTGTTGCTATAGCTGTCTTTTGCTTGGCTTCTTCAGCCCTGGGGTGGCTGTGTACGTGGGAACCCGCTTTTGTGTGGTGGTGATGCAGATATTCGGCACTGTCGCATGTTTGTTTACAGGCCAGCCCCTCTCTGCACTGCGGCTCTCAGTTATAAACAGTTGAAGAGAAGCCTCTCCAGGCAATACGCAAACGCCCTTCCCATCGATAATAAACGCCTATCCTCAATTTGAGTTTCCTGGAGGGCAGTTTGCTTGGTTTAGATCTGCCTTTTTATTTGGGGGGGGGGGAAATCAGATGTAGGAAAAACTGTAAACAACATTTTCTCTCGTCTTGCATTCCGATGATAATTACTCCTTATTCGTTCTCTCATGCGTGTTTGGAATTTGTTGGTTGGTGCATGGCGCATGACTCTCTGTGAGGGTGAAGGAGGGAGGAACGGAGGGACAGCGAGCAAACGTTGAAATGGAACGTGGAAGTGCCTCTGGTCTGGTGTTTGGGGCTGGGCTTATCAGAACATTGTATTATATCGAGGCCTCTCTCAGCCTCAGTGTTGTAAATAATGGACAGTGAATCCCCCTTGGTGTTGAAACGTCTTTAACCTTCATATTAATTTGTATTCATCCCTGGTTGTTTATTCATGAACTGTGGATTCCTGTAAAGCATCTCTCTTCCACCTCAGTATCAGAACATCTCTAATACAACTGACTGAGGAAACTCTTGCTTCCTCCAGACAATAACAAGAATGTTGCTGTTATATTTGCAGTCTATAATGGTCTTCAAGTTGATACAGTATGGGGGGAGGAATTCAGCTGTGGTTTTCACCTAAGCTTAAAGTGGTGTAGGTGTGATATTTACCTGTGAGATAGTGATGCAGGTGTGATCACCTGACTTCCTGCTAATGAGCAAATGTCAGTCATCCAGTATCTACCCTTAAGCCCCTTTTTATAAACAGTGTTTTGAACTTGTACGACTGTGTAACTGCCATCACTGATTACAGCTGAATTGTTCTACGAACTCGGTTGACATTTCTTTGTAATATTTGGCCTTTGCTTTTGTGTCTGAAAAGTGCTCTGGTTTAGTTTATTTTAAACGCTAAAGCATGAAAATTGAAACTCGTGAGTGTAAATGTCAGTGATTCTCTTATTTAAAAAAAAAAAAAAAATGTTCCACAGGGTTATTTCGAGAGGAGTCTGAAGCATGTACTTGGTAATATGGTTTGTGGGAGCCTTATTATGCTCCCAATGTGAAGATTTTATGGTTTTCATTAAGATTAATAATTAATCGATCAGTGGCGCCCGGAGGGGACCATAGCAACGGTGGAAGGTCGTTGACTATGACATCACAGGGGAGAAGAGGAAGCTGGTATTTGGAATGAGCTTCAAATCGACTGTGATTCGCAGAGGGAGGAGCTGGGCATGGAAGCAGAAATGGAAAGTACCTCCACAAATTTATCACCCTGTGACAGGCTGTTAGCCTTGAATGATAACCGTTGAAGTGTATTCTTTATGCAGCAGGGTGTTTTGCCTGGAAAATAATGCATCTGGTGTTGGTTTAGCTGTAGAGGAGCTAACCCTTTTACCCTTTCACCAGTGTCTCTGTGCTGGAAAAACAGAGAGGGGAAGTACTTTTGGGAGTCTGTCATGGTAGAATTTAACATTATTGAAAACATGGACATATAAATTAGAGTGTTGTTATGCATATAAACTAATTTGTATGAACATTTTGGATGTGTGTCAGAGTAGTCCAACATACAATCCTTTTGTTCAGATGTATTAATTGTATCAGAAATGTCCTGCAAGAGACTATTCTTGGGCTCAAGGTTTCCCATCAGCCCACTGTGTTTCGTTTAACAGTAATGCTGCTATGCTGGGTAGTACACACAGCACGCACAATGATGCTCCTGTTTTCACACCACTGGATTTCAGAATATGCAGCCCCATTAATTTCATTAACGAGTTGTGTGTCTCCACTTATGTGTTGCCTTTGTCGAGCAGAGCACCAGTGTGTCTCCAACCTGCCTGTCCGTGCCAATGTGGATGGAGGCTGAAGACATTGAAAGCTCTTAACTCACCCTGATGTTTTATTAGTAACCGAAGTAGTATATCCTGTGGTTTTAAAAATGGTGTTGCACAAATATCAGTGAAAGTATGAGTAATTGACTTCCTCCTTGAATTTCCCATGTGCCGTTATATATGTTTTTTCATATTTTACATATGTTAGCTCTCCTGTTTTGTATAGTTACTGCAGAAATGAGGTTATGTTACTTTTTGACCTCTGGAATGTACCGTGCTGAGTTAACCAATTTTGCCTGAAGGTTTTTTTTTTTTTTTTTTGTGTCGTCTTCATTAGCCAGTGAGAATGGCAGTAGGCTAGCAGTGCCTGCTCCTCACGAGAAAAGCTGAGCACTTGGAATTAGGGGTGAGGAATATGACAACTCTATATAACTGTAATTGCCTGGACTTTAAATTGATGAATGTCATTGTCTATGTTATGCATCCCTGCAAGCTGTGCGGGAATGAGCCATTTCAGAGTGAGGTGGGAGGTCACTGTCGTTCCTCAGCCTGTGAAAGTTCAGTGAAAAGAGCTGAGGAGAATCTTTGCCGTGAAGCAGAAGGTGGTAGAAACAAAGAAGGCCGGCCAGCTAAGCAGAAGGGTTTTGCGTCGGGTAGAGGGCACGGACAGGGGCTGACAATGAGGTCAGCCAACAGAGTTACACAGCTCCAGGCCCAGAGCACAAGAAGAGACCAGGCCACAAGCAGCATCCAGTGGGTGGTGAGAAATGGGTGGATTCCTGGGATGTTTGACATTGTGTGGCGCGTGATCATTTACCACTCTGAACCATGAATTCCCCACCGCCGAGGCTGTCTGTTCTGTTTATTGCAGCCCGAGAGAGAGAGAGCGGGTCTCCTGCTCTGTGCTTGCAGGCACCACTTTTCCCTCCCTCATGCATTCCAAAGGCAGGCAGGTGCTGCACAGATATTCTAAATGTGGCCAGACTTGTTAGTTACTCCCCTCCTATACACGTGCACACACACACACGCACACTGTCCTGCATTACAGCAGGGTTCAAGCCGTTCGCTGGAAAAATGCTGAGATTTGCACATTTGTTGGAGCACATTGGGAAAAGTACTGATGTTTGTGGACATGATTAAAAATGCACGTGTTAAGGTGCTGCCTTTGATTGGAGTTTTTTTTTTTGGGGGGGGGGGGGGGGGGGGGGGAGGATTTGGAATTGCAAACGGTTTCAAAGTAGCGCTTCTTCAAAAAAGGGATTTTTGAAAAGGATGCTCATGTGGTTTGCCCGATGTGCAGAATATAGAAGCGGAATTCTGAAGGTACTGAACTCTAGAATGTAATAATGAGCTCTCCACCTTTTGCACTTTTCAGAATCTAGAACCTTCTCGATGTCAAGTAGTTTTTCAGGTTGATAACCAGCTGCTGGTCTTTTGTGTGCTTCTTAGAAGGTGCAGCGTGCATAGCTGAACGAACAATGAACGTGATGGCTTAAGTGAGCTCTGTGTTCTTAAATAGGGCAACTTTACAGTCTCACAGGATCTTGTGCCTATGATGTCATGGTGCAAAGTGATGGCTGACATTCCAGTTCCATTATTTTGGCAGTTGGCGTGGCCAGACCAGGGTTTTAAGATTAAAGGGTTTGGTGGTTTTGAAGATGTAGAATTTTTTGTCTGTGTGTGGGGGGGGGGGGGTTGTGATGGTTTGCAGATCTAGCCAAACCGTTGGAGAGGAGCGCAGAGAGGGTTTTTCGGTACGTAAGGTGTGTTGCCATATAGCCCTGGAGGCTGCCCTGACAGGCGGGAGTGATTCATAGCTGCGTGAGCATCGTGTTCTCCCGTGTTCTGCAGACACTCGTACTGGCAAGCACGTTCACCTTGGAAACGTGTTCCTCTCATACTGCTGATGTTCTATTTTTTTTATTATTATTTATTTTTTGCAGTTTCTCAGAGTTCAAATTATAGTGGTATATATGCATGCCTGCATAAAATGATAAATTACTTCAGTAAGATTGTTGCAGAAATGGTAACATCTATCCTTGAATCTTGGATTGTGTAGCTTCTACCAGAGGATAATTTTGCTAGTTGTAAATGAGCTTTGCGTGTTGTAGTTGTATGGTCATGGAGCAGCTCTTCCACAGACTTCCTTATACAGGTAGCACGTTAGCCAGTTGATAATATAATGTGGCTAATGGGCTAACTGCATAAATAAAGGTTCCTCTGACCCACATTGGCTGCATATATGCGGTATATGACTTGGATGCATTGTGTTTGTTTTTTTGGGTCAGGCAGTGCTCAAGGGTGACTGACCCCTTAACCAGTTTAACTTCTATGTTCTTAAATGTTTTTATCTCCATGCTTGCATATTTAAATGAATACCACTGCTCACCAAGCCACCAGAAATGCTCTTAGGTTTAATTTTCTGTGAATCAGATTTTTTTTTTTTTTTTAAACAAGGGTTTGACTTGATGAAATGTTGCTGCTGGAAATGATTTATATTTCAGTGTTTTAAGTGCTCGGGACTTGAGTTCAGCTTGAGGATGAAAACGAGTATCTGGTATTGGGTTTCTGGTTTATGGTCCTCAAACTGGCAACACCGTGAATGGGTCGTCATAAAGATTTAGGAAACGCAACAAGGCTATTTCCTTCCAGGTTTCGCAAGCTGACAGAGCAGATTAATCCCTGGGAGTTAGTGACTCAGGTTATCCCTGTCAGTGTTTTGGTCAGTGTTTTTCATTTCAGTCAAAAATAGACTGAGGAAAGGAAGCTTTTCAAAAAGTATTTCTGAAACTCTCAAGGCCAACAGAATTGTCTTTACAACCAGTAGAAATATATATATATTTTTTTAAATCTGTTTAGGGTTTGCTCCTTTCTGAAATTCCATCCCAATATCCCTGAGAAACATATATTCTGTTGATACCTCTAAAACGCCTGTCTAAATGCTATTCCCAACTAATTCCCAACAGTATTCCGAACTAATTAAGTCCCATTGATAATCGTGTAATCATTTTTTAGCTTCTTACTTAGCCACTTCTCTCGTCTTTGGATTTCCTAAGCATCCATTCAGCCCGCTTAATTTTTCTGTCCCTTCACTGTGCAGGTCACGTACTGAATGAACACACTGTCCCAAGTGGGGCGCAACCATGTGTTTTTCAAACACCTTTTACCAATGTATTAATAAAAATTAAATGAAGTGAGACTGTGTGGAGTCGTGCAGTTGTTGCAGGCAGTGGGTCTGACCCATCAGAGTCGCAAAGCGGACCTATATTTAGTTCATCTTCGATCAGATTACCGTTCTGCATCTGTGTTGTGAGGCCGGAGGCTGTGACTTGGTTATCTGAATTGCATTACATTAATGAATTTGGTAGACGTCTTCATTCTGAGCGACTTTGGCAGCTTACGTTCTTACACACCACCCGTTTTTATACTGCTGGATATTACCCAAAGCAATTTCATGGATATTGGTCAAGGGTTACAGCAGCAGTTACCTTTATCCAGGAACTGAACCAGCAGGCTCTGGCAGAGTTGTAAGCACGTTTTCATAACCGTTACACTAGTAGTGTAACAGTCTGTAGTTGATCTGTGATCCGTACGGATCTCCCCTCACGGTTTGGCACACATGCGAACCGCGGATTAATTGCAAAGTTTGACCATAATTAGTGCCAGTCACTAAAAGTTATATTTGTCTCCCTTTTTTAAATGTTTTTTTTTTTGTTGATCTGATAAATAATCCGTGACTGAAACTGCAATATGATCTGAACCGTGAGTTCTGTGATCCGTTGCACCCTTACTTTATACAACAGTGCTGCCCAATCTGAGCGTGTCTTTTTGATGGAGCCGTTGCTCATGTATCTTATGTAGAGTTGGCACGGCCTCCTTATCAGGCTGAGTGAAGCTTGACTTCAGATTCACTTCATTGAAGAACGTAAACCCTCAAAGCAAATAACCCTGTACTGCCATTGCTGTAATTGCAATGGGTTACGGTGTGGCCCATGTGGACAGAAATCTGTTGACTGTTGAGAAGGGAAATAAAGAAAGAAAGGTTGTCTGAGAGGCTGAAGTGCTTTCTTCCCTCCATTGTTTTCAGTGTGCCAGTGAGCCTGCCGCGCTGTGTTTCTCAGTATCACGCTGTTATGATTATTGCAGTATTAACTGCCATTTTCACACATGCAACATGGCTGTGAAGTGTGATTAAAGGAGTCTCAGCTCCATCTTTTAATGGTTTAAGGTTCTGAATATGATTTTTAACTGTTTTTTTAATTCACCAACAAAGTCCAATTGAGACAAGTATCTTTTTTGCAATGGACAGTACATCCACATTAACAAAGACAACTATATTAAAAATCCATACTCGAAGAAGGAAAGAAAGAAATAGAAATAATTGTGATCATAAAAAGTACAGAGTTTGGCATGTGATGGCATATGATTGTTAGAAATGTGTGCATGCATCAGTTTCAGAGTTTTGAATCTGATCTTTGAATTCAGCTGAAGTAAAAGGATTTTCATGTCTTAGCTGCTTGAATGGTAAATACATTTCCCCTGTGTATGTATTTTTTTATGTACAACAAGATTACATGCAGGTTATGCTGATGTTGGTGAGAGCACCATGCTAGGTAGCATGTCATGCATCCCACCCGTGTTGACATCGACTACCATCGTTTTTAGCCAGAAATGCTAATAACGTTACCTGTCGGTTGGTGTTCTGTTGATTTTGAACTCAATAAAAAGAAATCCTCATTTGGATAAGTAATAGGCCGCACAATTTTTTTTTTTTTTGGGGGGAGAAATATATTTTAAGCTGTGGTGGGTAGTGAGTTAACAGAGCAGCTTTAAGGTGAATCCAGCTAAACACTGAAATTGGGTGGCAGTACATGTTCAGCTTCCAATGTAAAACATGTGGCTGAGCGACTTCATTGAAAGTGACAGGGAACTGAGTGAGTGAGAGTGGCAGATACATCTTTGCCCGTTGTCTTTGGCTGTATAGCATATTGTAATGAGAAGGGGAAAAACCTGCCTGTATGGAAAAACCAACGCACTCCAAGCACCATTTAATTGTCAGCGGAATGCTTCTCCTGATTTTGAGAGCAAAGTAATCTAGTTGCTGTAACTTCCGTAAGTGGAAGAATTAATGCAGTCCTGTAGCCAGCCATGAATTGGGATTTGAAGTATAAAATTGGCTGTGTGTGAAAGCTTTTTTTTTTTTTTTTCTGTTTTGTTTTTTTTTTTTTGTTATAGAAGTTGCAAAGACTTCCACTTTTTTGTGTGACCTTTTGTATGTTGAGCTGAGTTGGTCAGGTTATTGAACTATATGGTGCTGAGTTTAAAACTGAAGAATGCTCACTGATTCTCAGTTTTTCTCTTCTGGGGGGGGGACCAGAAAAATCTAATTTTATCCAGTGATTTCTTTTCTTTAATTATCACATTGGGAAGTGTTAACAGCCTGTTAGTTTTACACTTTTCCTCTTACAACTGTGACAGTGTTTGAGAGTACTGACATAAAGTTATTCTGCAGAGGGCGTATCTGCTCATGCAAACCCACAATATAAATATATATTTTTTTGGGCCTCGGCTTGTCAGTTTGTACCCTGGGATCTGTTGCCTGCCGTCCTTCTGTCAACAGATTTCGGAAGCTTTGGTGTGCGAAGTAAAAGGAGAGAAGAAAGGAAAAAAATGTGCT
Source organism: Albula glossodonta (assembly GCA_019788955.1). NCBI lineage: Eukaryota > Metazoa > Chordata > Actinopteri > Albuliformes > Albulidae > Albula > Albula glossodonta. Next base: position 858,579 of record JAFBMS010000096.1, on the reverse strand, counting down.
GGGAACTAATGAGTTTCCTCACACCATGAGAGAAGTCACATATCTGGAGCTGTAGCCAAAGCCTGTGTACTTCTGAAGAGTCAGATTTAGGTCTGAGGTGTGCGTGCGCGCGCGCGCGTGTGTGTGCGCGCGTGTGTGCGTGCGGGGGGGCGGGGGCGTTGATTTGTCAGGAGGCTGAAGGCTGATGTGTCGGTCTGAGGGAGTTGTCCTCTCGCTCATGTTTGCTTTGGAATGGAAATGATGAGGCGTGGGTGAAGTGCGGTTTGATGCGCAGCACTTGCGCGACCCGGATGCCGGCGCCATCGCCTGCTCAGTGAGCTGCAGGTGCTGCTCTCCTGACATGCCCCTTCTTGATTGGCTAATAGATGCGCTCACCGCTGAGCGAGCCGCATGCCCACGGCTTTGGCCCGCCGATTCTCAAAGGCTCATGGGAAGTCCCTCTCCGGTAATTCTAAGATTAGCAGGCCTGCAGCGGCCTTACTTCGGTTTCCAATGAGGTTAAATGGGTGGATGAGAAGATTTGCTTCAGTTAACCTGACTGAAAGCACCTGTATCACAGCTGTATCTTAACTGTGCCTTTCCATCCCTTTCAATGTCTAATATAGTATGCTGTTATATTTCATGTTACTCAGCACATCCTTGTAAATTTATGAAAAAACCTCAAATGTGTTACTTTCTGTATTTCATAAATAAGATTATTACGTATATTTACTTTATTTGAATTCATCAGAGACATTGTAAGTTTAGGGCATACATTTCAGTCTCTGAAATCTGAAGAATTGTGCCAAAGGTATCAGAAAGATAATTTTCCCTTCCTTTTTAGCATTCAGATGGATCAAAACTGTAGATGAGTTGCATTAAAATAGTGTTTTAAAAATAAAGACATCACAAAGAAAAGATGCGTCACAGAAAACCAGTCTGTAGGGCACAACAATCTGTTTTGCGCCTGAGCAAGCAGGCATGTCAGTATGTGTGTTAGCGTGCACAATCGTGCGCTCACATGTTCCCAAGCGCATTAACGCATGTGGCCTGCAGTTAAGCTGCGGCCTCGCTGGCCTTGCATGTCGCTGCGCTCTCAGGACATGGATGCCTGTGCTGTTGGAGTGGTTTCCTTGGTAACCATGGAGACTGGAGAATATGCAGGGGGGACAGGGATGGGGAAAAAAAAAACGGGTCATTTTCTCAAGGCTCTTAACTCGCGTGTTGGACAAGCTATCTGATCAGGAAGCTAACCGCTCCGTATTTGCAAGTGGGGAGTGATTTACACTCCGGCGATATGTGGAGCTCCTGAATAGAATGCTGTACTCAGGCTCCGCAGTGATTGGACCAATGGGGTAGGGCGTCTGAGGGGGGCATGGCCATTGTGTCAGAGGTAGGGCTCATGCACGTGACAGACTGTTTTACAAACTCAAATAAAGGTGTATTGCTTCAACAGTTAGCAGCAGAGCATTCTAGCAATGGTGGCCCGTAAAGGAGAGTGTGATGGATTCTGGAGCACTCTAAGGCCTGCTTGACTCATCCAGGTGGTGTTGTAGATGTGTTTCATGTGCTGTTGTGTGTAAATGGTGCTGCTCAATTTTCATGTCTAAAAATTGACATGCCAGCGAAAGTGAATGGATAACATAAGTCAGTTCTCTGACTGCGTTTTAAAACGATTTCCCATATGCTGCAGTGTATTTTTTTTTTTTTTTTTTTGCATAATCACAGATGTGACAAAGCTGTCCTGATCGTAAAGTAACTGAACAAAGTTAGGGTCATTATTTATCCGGCTTATTCCAAAGTCATTCATCACTACGCTCCAGACATGTTTCAGTATTTCTTTGGGTATGAGTCCGGAAGCAGTTTTGACTGGAGTGGACCTGTAAGGCCGGTGTCATATATTATTATTTATTATATTGTTATATAATATTATTATACTTTGTGCACCTGTGAGTATGTGATATTCCACTATAACATCAGAGGGTGTGCACGAGGCTGTGTGCGGACACCTGCGGACCTCCAATTTTTTGTGACTGCGCGGCCACGACGCTACAAGGGCACCAGTAGTGAATGCACTGGAAAACAAAGACAGGGAACCAATGGAACGCATCCTCCAAGTGGACTTGAAATTAGCATAATAAGAACAACTACGCTGTGTGTTCGGGGGGGGGGGGGGGGGGGGGGGGGGCGTGTGTCTAAAGGTTGTGCAAGTCTGGACTTTGTTCCAGGATTATGCTTTTTGTTTGAGAAGCTGGTCGTTGATCTTCCAAATGGCAGTTTTGGAACCTGCGGATTGCAAATGTATGGGCTACTTGTCTAAAGGTCATGTCGCAAGTCTTGAATTTCCATCAGCTCCTGTGAGCTACATCAAAAAGTCACAGTGAACTTGCTGTTGTTGTTAGGTGTTGGGTGTGTACATAAATATATCCATGGTAAACTACAGCATAAGTATTTAAAATCAAATAGTTAGCTAAGGAACATGTTAGAGTCTTGTATAAGTCCACATTTTTACACATTGGGCTGGTATTATTTGTGTGTGAGGTTTTTTTTTTTTTTTTTTTTTTTTTTTTTCCCCCTGAAGTCTGAGAATGTTAATTCTCTAACTCGTCCAGTCATTTGTGTAATCTAACATTTGGCTAAATATTGTGATAAGACCATGAACGACAGCTGTAGACTGTTCCTTTGCCTGCCTATGCAAAGTTCTACTGCGAACCAGTCCAGTCACCCCTCCGGCATTGATGTGTCTGTCTAATTAGCTGATTTAGTCAGAGTAACTGGTAGAAACAAAAACCTGCATCCACCCAGGTCCTCCAGGAACAGAGTTCACCTGCTCCCGCTGTACCTGTTCAGCTGTGTGTATCATAGCTGTGCCGTTGATTTGCATTCTCTTACCAGCAGCCAGCATTCTAACCATATTCAGCCAACATTGTTACTACTTTTTGCCTGAATTCTAACCATTGTCAGCAGCATTTTGACTGCCTTTTGCCTACATTCTAACCATATTCTTCAGACACTGTAACTATTCTCAGAATTCTAAACATTATCTGCCAGCATCGTGATTGTCTTCTGCCTGTGTTCTAACTGTGATCTACCGGCATTGTAATTGCCTTCTGCTTGTGTTCTACCTGTGATCTACCAACATTGTAACTGCTTTCTGCCTGCATCGTAACCATGTGACCCACATTCTTAGGTGATCTGTAATCTGTCTGTATTCTAGCAGTGCTTTGTCTGTATCGTAACCGCACTGTGTGTGCTGCTGTTTTGCAGTTCTATCTCCAGGACACGAAGAGCAGCAATGGCACCTTCATCAACAGCCAGCGACTGAGCAGGGGCTCTGAGGAGAGTCCCCCCTGCGAGGTGCTTTCTGGCGACATCATCCAGTTCGGGGTGGATGTGACCGAGAACACCCGCAAAGGTACAGAGCACGGAACGCAGGCTTCCCAAAGGGCACCCATTGAAAGAACTCAGCACTTTACCATGAAATTGTCAAGGAAATTCCTATCAGTTACCTCCAGTGTGTAGCAACCATCTGGCAGCCATTTTGTCTTGGGGAAAACATTGGCTGAGGTGGCGAGATGAGTAGTAATTGAGCAAATGAAACTGGAAACAACTAGGTCCCCGATTAACAGAGAACTGAGGGGAATTTTGCCTGAAAATTTTGGAATCAGTACACTGATTCCGTTTGCATGGAATGTCAGCAGGTATGACCATGATTATATATTCCTATATAAACAGTTTATTGGAAAAGTTCCTATTTCAGAAGTGTTTAGAAATGTGGCAAATATCAAAAATAGCAGATTTTAGTACTGAAATAAAATACAGTTTGTGTACATATGGGATACCCTACCACAAACACCTCACTAAAAAGTAATTTAAGTTCAAAAGAATGTTTCAGGGAGATAATGTCACGGCAAAGACAGGATTGTGTCAGAGGAAAGTTCAGTAGTCATGACCCCTGGTCTTGGAAATCTGTAGGTTCTGCAGGAGAAGGATGGGTTTGACTCATCCAGCCACTGGTGCAATGACAGACCTTGCAGGCAGCAGTGAACCCAAGCAGTGCCAATGCTGATTGGTCTGCAATTTCTTGCAGACATGTAATTGGCTACAAATTAGGCCAGGAGGGAGCGGTCACAGTCTCCAGGGTGTCCTCACCTTCACAGTGTCTCTGGTCAGGGTGGATGCATGCCGGTCTGCCTGTGCTGACTGTATGTGAATTGTAACCCTTTCGCAGTTTATTCACATGAGTGGAAGCACGCACATCACGCTGTACACTCCAAAATTTTTATGGGTGACAATTGAAGGACTGGCTCGACACACACAATCTGACTTTCCAAAAAAACAGGGAAGCGCCTCCAAAAATTACTCAAGGGAAAAAAAAAGACTGCAGAAATCTGGCCTGAATTATTGTTGTTGTTGCTGTTGTTATGCTTCTGATGGCACCACTGATGCTGTAGAACTTGATACTAATGATAGCCTGACGGCGGCTTTTAATACCAGTGACGTAGGAGTGCGCTGAGAAGTGCGGTTTGCTATGTCATGAGCTGTTTGAAATGGCAGACTGGTCATGTGACGGTCTGTGATGTAAGATTCCTTGGCTCAAGGTTCTGAAAGCGGCCCAGCCAGCGGCAGAGCTTGATTGCAGGCCGGGAGGTGTTGCAATAAGCGCAATACCAAATGGCTGTTCACACGGGCGGAGTGAGGGCCTGCACAGTGCAGGTTCACCATGCAAGGCATCATGGGAACTGGAGCTGAGTGTGCCACATTAAGACAGGACCATGTGGTCGCAGAAGAACTGTGGCTCCTGTACGACACAACTGTGTGTTCAGAGTAAGCGACGGCAAGACCACGTGATTATGTTTTCGAAGGACATCTGAGTAAGACAGCCATATGTTCAAAGAAAGCTGGTTTAAGATGCAACCATGTGTTCAAGAAAAGATACAGAACCGTGGGACCATGCGTTCAGAGAATACTGGCGTAAGATAGGACCATGTGGACAAAGAGAATTACAGTAAGATGCAACTATGGTCAAAAGAAATCTAGAGTAAGACAGGATTGTATATTCAAAGAAAACTGAGGTAAGATAGGACTTAGTTCAGAGAATTGTAGAGTAAGGTGGGGCTGTTCGTTCAAAGAAATCTCATGAAATGTTTTACCTTGTGTTCAAAGAAATCTTGCGAAATGTGGGACTGTACCTTCTTAGAAATGCCAGGATGCCAGAATTGATGAGGATCACGTTTGTGGGTTGTGGTCAGTTGTTTATTCGAGTGTTTTAATGTCTGTAAGCCTGTTGTATACCTTTTGTCTTATTAAAAAAAATTTAGTTAAAAAAAAACACACACACACAAATTTGCTCAATACTTATGTGACGCATCAAACCGCTCATGAGGAAGTTGCTTGTTGGGACATAGATAAGTCCGAGGTGGAGAAACAACTGTGTGTGTGGGTCTTTCAGACAGAATGAAATTGTCAGGTTTTGGTAGCACAGGTAAATGTCAATCCTGTGGTAGTTTTTTCCTTTTTTTTTTTTTTTTTCTTCATAAGCCAGATTGTTTTTGTGTCTGCTTCACTTTTGTGTTGTTATCTAGCAGAGGGGGAATTGGGCAGACATCCATAGCCGTAGCTGAGGAAGTTGTGCTGGTTTCTGTGTGACTGATTCCCCTCTTTATTTTCAGTGACCCATGGGTGCATAGTATCTACAATCAAGCTCTTTCTACCGGACGGCATGGAGGCTCGAAGACGCTCAGAGTGAGTAGAGTTGCTCTTAATTTAAAAGACTTCCTGGTGGGGAAGCGGGTTGGGGGGTGGGTGATCATTTAAAGGAGTTAGAAGTAAGTGGCTTCACAAGTTTTTCTCCCTGCTCCCAAGATGTTAATTTGGGGGTGGGGGTGGATTTGGGAGGGGTGCGGGGAAGGCATAAACACTGCTACAGAAGCGGTGTTGCTGGGTTTTTGTGTTTTTGGGGGCGGGGGGTGGGGGCGGTTGGTGGGGCGGGCGGCTCTCCTCTGTGGTGCGCCAGGAATGTAATAAAATCAGAGGCTTGACTTGTGCTGAACTCACCCTGCAGTCGCTGGCCCTGCTTGGAAGCTGACCAACGCCTGCTTCATCTGCCAGCCTTCTGCCTCTCCCTGCTCTGAGCCTGCCTAGCGGAGGCAGTGCAACTCAAAGCGATAGTTCCTCAGTTTTGATGTGGTCCCTTCTAACCAATCACATCAACTCAGAGTGGGTCTATAGTTGTATAATACTTGTGTAATACTTGTATAATGAAGCTGAGGGCCATGTATAACATAGTGGTCAGTGAGCTGGGCTTTCCACTCAGAGGTTTTCCAACCAGGTTCTCTTCCTGGTAGGGCAAAGCTGTTTTACCTGTCAGCAAGGCACTTCAGAAGTGATACTTTAAAACCCATTGCATGAACTCAATGGGTCTGAAGCAGGGATAGGGAACTCCTTGAGAGACATATGGTTGTGTAGGATTTTACTTCCAACCCAGCATGAACATCGATTCATTGCATTGCAGAGCTGTTGATCAGTTGAAAAGTTTCAGGCGCAGCAATGCTGGTTTTGAACAAGAGACAGTGCTCCTTGTTGCTCTGTAGGAGCTGACTTCTGTATCCCTAATACAAGGATAAGAGAAGAGAGTATGCAAGCTGTGATTGGCAGTATTCTGTTGGGTTGAATGAATCACACTTCTCTGAACCAATCCTCTGCCAGTCTGACCAGTGTCTGAGCTTCCAGTTGCCTGATGTGGTGATTCAGGTTGCAGTAAGTTCCGTTTAAAGAAAAATTGCGGCCAGATCTTCTTCATGTCTGGAGATTGGACTCTAGGAACTCTCAGCTGCCTGACTGTAGTGACGAACAGCACCAGCAAGGGCAGGCTTTCTGGCACCTGCATTGTTTGTGACTTTAACCTGGATGCTTATTTTCAGCTTGGTTTTTCAAAACGCGTCTGAGGCTCAGTCTCTGTTGTGAAGTCCTAGGAGTGCAGCATCGAGGAGACTCTGGGCTTGGGTGGTGTTTTTCTTGTGTGTGTCAGCTGCTTGCAAGCGCATTCTAACAGTGACTAATGGCTGTCGATGACTTCCGGCAAACTGAACAAACTGTGAGGCTTGTGGATTGCCCAGTCAGCTTGTGAGCCAAGCACGGAAGGGAAGGTTGAGCACAGTTTGTAATGCAATTTACATCGCAATTTACTATCTTAACTAGCGAAAACATGACTAAGTTGCATCGAGCTAATTCGTACAATTGGACACTATCGATAGCTTGTTATCCCAATTGCCCCCAATGTCAGGTGGCCTGTAGATGTAAAATAAATTGGTTCCCTCCATAAATCTTTTTTTATGTTGTCATGAGACTGCTCATATTTCTACATATCACCATGTGAATTCCATGCCTGGAATGTGACACCACTCGCTAATGTACTTCTGTGTCCTCTTTCGCTTCTGTGGTGAAAAGTGACTACTACCACTGACTTGTAATGTTTTGTCACCTCATGGCGTTACCAAAATAAAATGTCCAACCGGTCTAAGTGCTCTGTGATGTTACAGATTTGTTTATATACCTGTGGTTGTTTACAGCTCACCGGACAATGGTATGTGCTTTTCCTCAGCCCCGCCCCCTCCCCCACAGGTTAGGTTTTCATATTTAACAGTCACCAGAAATGGATTTGGGTGAAACTGGTTTTGAGTGATGCAGCGTCGTGATCTCAGATCTCAAGGCTCAGCTGCCAGGCACCATGTTTGTACATCGTGTGTGTCAGGGCATACCCATAGTTTTACCTGTACCTGAGGCCCTGCACTGGTACGCTTACCATGATTGCGTGTGTCCGCCATGTTTACTATGCTTTCATATCTCGTGGAAGATGTTTATATGGGGACGTTAATCAGTGTCTTCTGGCACTGTGCTTGTGTGTATATGTATGTGTGTGGAGAGGGCTTGTTGTGGGTCAGTCTTCCCAAACATGGTTTTCCCACAAGATTCTTCTCCTGGCCTCTAATGTGGTATAAATCTGCCAGACATAACTGCATGGAAACTTGGTGTGCATACATTGACATCCGTGCTCTTTCCAGTCCCCAACATATATCATAATTTACTCGGAGATCTGTGTTCATTTTCACATTCATCTCGAGCAAAGACTGGTGCGATCAGAAAGAAGACTGTTGATTGTTTGGAGCGTGCTCAGTGTGGACGAGCACATCAGAGAGGAGACCACAGTGTTGGAAAGACGCTGCTGGGATAGCATCCTCTCTCGTCCTCCCCAGTGCCATTTTCCGCTGTGTAAATGTCACACAACACACATTAAAGAGCAACTTCAGTGACACTCCTTCCTGTGTTTGTTTTTTTTTTTTTTTTTTTTTTCTTTCTTTTGTTCTGCTGCAGCGCAAAAATACTGTTGTGATTTGAAATCCGGGGGTTCGGTCAGTCACAGCTTTTGTGTGAGCCTTCCATAAATCTGGGGTGTAAATTTGCCAGGGACCTCAAGATTTCATATCGTCTTGATCATTAAACCACAAGATGGTAGTGTTGTGGTTCTGTGAGTCTTGTGGGTCAGCCTTGCTAAAATTTCATTAAAACCATGTCAGTTGGATTTGACATGTCGTAGTTGTATTCCCAAAATGAAAGTAAAAGAAATATATATGAAAGAATAAAGTATCATGGTGTGTGTGACCCTGAAAGCAATTTAAAAGAACAGTGAAGGATGTGTGTTGTTTTGAGTTGTCCATCCCTTCCTTCATTATGTTGCACGACAGAGAGGGGATGGTAGCGAATGAGAGAGGAGGCCACCTTTGTGAATATCCCTCTCTGTGAGACCTTGTTTAGAGGCAGTACCCCCCAATATGTTTCCCACCCTCATGTAGAGGGGAAGTCTCTTTTAGACTGGAGTGGCTCTTTAAAATGCCCACACTCTGACTTCTGTCGGCCTGTTCGGAAATGCAGTGCCCCACCGCTGTGCTATTCTGGAATGTCCATACCTCAGTTCCTCAGTCCCACTTCTCTTAAGTGCTGTTGCCATTTTTAAAGTGAGCGCTGATGGATGTAATCACATGACCAAGGGGCCCAGGCTCACCGAACTGTAGGGCCCAGCGCTCGCTCTCTGAGAACGGAATTTGTTGGCCGAGGGAGAGAGAGAAGTGTGATAGCCTATAGTTTCAGCTTCAGGGTTCCTGAAGTGCTTTTCATTGGCTGGCTCTTAGAGGTCCCACTTCTAAGAGAATACTGTTTGTCATACTGAAACCATCTACAGACTGGCGCCTCCTTGCGATACTGGCATCCTCACCTCCAGTCAGTATGCGTCTGTATTGTCCCCGGAGGACAGTTTGTTTTGTTATTACTTGCATTTAGAAAATACCACAAAAAAAAGGACACATGAACAGTACAACAGATGGGAGGTGCAGATCACATTATCCACAGCATACCAACAATGCAAAGATAAATAAATGTGGATAAAATGGGTAAATAAATAAACGTGGTTCCTTTTTTGAGGCGAGGCACGCCATGACCGCAGAGCGATGGAAAAAGCCTGGCCTGAGTGGCTGGCAGGGGCGTGACACGCGAGTCGCTGAGTCCTTGTTGTGGTGCACGGGGCCGGAGCCTTAGGCCTCAGCTTGCCACAGAGGTATTTTTGGACTCTGTGCATTGCTTGTTGTCAGGCCCTACCCGACTCTGGAAGCTGGCCAGAAGGATGGGGACCTTGCTGAGTTTCATGAGGAGATTTAACTGATGCGTGTCTGTAGAGCTGCAACTAACTTATGTTTTCCTAATAACTCAGATGTATTTAAATGTCATTTCCATCAATTCTTCACAGGAGTTATTTGATTGAGCAAATTACAAGAAACATAAATTAAGGATTCTAGTCTCCCAAAAAAACAGATGACTAAAAATGCGAAAATTCAAATTTTGCGTAAAATTTGGGTTTGCAAGTTCTGTAAACCACATAACTCATACTTGACTGGTCCATTAAGTATTAGCATTAATATTTGATTAATCTTTAATTACAAAATCTGACATGAAAGAGTTCAGTCTTTTGGATTCTGACGTGCAAAATTCCAGTTTTCTTGACGTGTACATTGCCTTTGCGAGTGCAGTTGTCCTTTGGGGAGGGGGGGTGGACCCCCATGGAGACCCAAATCCGTGGATGCTCAAGTCCCTTGTATAAAATAGCGTAGCATTTGCATGTAACTTGCACATCCTCTTGTATACTTTAAATCATCTCTACATTACTTATGATACCTAATACAATATAAATGCCATGTAAATAGTTATACTGTATTTTTTTTTTTTTGTTACAGCGCCGACTGTACTGTAATGGATAAATCGCTGAAATACTAATTAATGAATTAATGGGCAATTTCAACAGTCATTATAGGCCTACATATCTTAAACACTATGACTGTTGTGTGGCCAGGATCGTATGGTGTTACCGCGGTCACGGGTAGTGTCTGACCCCTTCTCTTCTGAAGATGCTGGAGGTGGCGGTGTTTGCTTTTACAGACAAGCTGCTGAAAACTTTTCCAGGGTAGGGGAAAAAAAAAAACACATCTGTGAAAGACATTTGCTTTCCAAAAAGGTTTATATACAAAAGAGTTCTTCAGACACCATTCAGTTTTTTTTTTTTTCATGTTAAAGAAGGAAAAGGGCGCTGGTTGTGAAGTGACGGTTTGCGGTGTAGGCCAGGGTGGATGCTGAGGCGTTGCGGGCTGGAACGCGGTGGTCTCTGGACAGAGGGCTGGGCCAGGCCAGGCCTTGTTTTTGTGCTCTGGAGAGCCGGAGGGGGAGAGCCACTTCCTCTGGGCCCAGCCGTTCCCCCACATCATCCCTGGCCTGAACTCTTCCCCCCTCAAGCGCGTTCCTCTCCTCTTCCCTCTGCGCCATAATTATGTGCAGATTCTGGAAGTGTGAAAAAAGAACCTGTCAGAACCACAGAAAAACCACAGAACAAAGGACAAAAAAAAAACAAAAGTCATCCCACAGTTTGAACCTGAAAACTGTAACTGCAAATATATATTCTGGCCTTGCGTGAGCCTGACAAGAGTGATGGAGAATTTTATCATTTGGACATTTCTTAGGGCTTTGATTCCTTCCGAGATATTTTTCTGATTAATCAGGAAATGCTGACTTTTTTTTTTTTTTAATTCAAATCTCGAATGTAAAATCTGGCTTTCATGTTGAACATCCTCGTCTGCGACCCGCTGTCTGAGAGTGCATTTTTTAGCTCTTGATGACGTGTTCTTACGGCACACCCTTGCTCTTAGTCTCTGGGGACTTTCAGGGTGTCAGAATCACTTTTTCTGATTTAATCAGGAGGGAAAAAAAACATTAAGTTTTGGTGTTCTGTTTCACAGTGATGATATCTGCCAGTTGGCAGATGGTCCGAACGGGTGAGCCGGGCTAGCGGGGCGTGAAGCAGTGCAGGTTCCTGATGCAGCACGGGCAGATATCTGGGTTTTTTTTTTTTTTTTTTTTTTTTTTTTTTTTGGACCGAGACGCCCAAAACAGCAGTTTGATCCGCTCTTCCTCCTGCAGTTTCTCCAGCTCTTGGTTCTCCCTATCCCAGTTACAGGACAAATAAAATGAGTCATCTTCAGGGGGGGAGGGGGGGTTGGGGGGGCAGAGAGAGAGAGGGAGGCTTATGTAAACTTTGTTGTGAAGCCGTGTCTCCAGTCCAAAGGCACTGCGAGTCCAAACAGGGCTTGAAAAGCTTTCATTTCCATGGCAGGCGGGTTTAAAAATAAGGAAAGGGGGTGGGGATTTTGGGGGGTGGGTGAAGGGGTGTAACTGAAGGCCCGCTGAAAACAGCCGGCGGAAACGTTCCCCTGGAATGACTCAGTGGGACGGGGGTTTGCATGGAGAGGAGAGGGCGGCTGCATCGCTGATGCTGGGCTCAGGGGGGGAGACCAGGTGGTGCTGAGGACGAAAACCTTGCAGAAAAGCGTTTACCTTAAAGGGGAACGTCACCCTAAAATACGCATTTATTAATAAATTAGCCTGTCTGCAAATGTATTTGTGTTTGTGTAGGACATCCTATAATACCATTGTTACTATGCAACTTAACACAGGCAACAGGCTTGAGAAACCCCCTTTCCCCCCCCAACTCGGAGTGAGTGTCGGGCAGTGATGTCAAACTCCGGTCCTGGTGGGGCAGCAGTGTCTGCTGTTTTTTTTTTTTTTTTTTGGTGTGTTTCAGTACCTAATTGATTCACTTAAATCACTTATTGGGGATGGAGGCAACGCACCTAGTTTCCATGGCCTAAAATGGCTGCCGATTTAAAAGGAAACCATGGAAACCCGTAAGCCCTGTAGCCCTCCAGGACTGGAGTGTGACACTGCTGGACTAGAGCAGTAGTGGTAAGGAGAAACTCGCTGGCAAAAGGAGAGAAACCCAGAGCAGAACCTGGCTCAGAGGGGGCAGCCCTTCTGCTTTAACAGATCAGTTTACCGTGTCCTTGATTTCATGGCGGTGCTTGCTTTTTGAGGCTTTGTTGTTGCAGTTACTGGTACGCGGCTGCCCTCTGCTCGTCTGCTATGTGGCACAGAGATGCGAGGCTGCCCTGGGTATTCTCGCTCAGCGGACATGAATGGGTGTGTCACGACCAGAAGGCCACCTGTTGAAGGTGAAATATTTGTACTGGTTAGACAAGCAAGAGGTTTTCCAACATGTAATATCTTTGGGGCCTGCAGTATTTGGATTTATTGCCTGGAAATTCTGTCTTGCTGCCAAGTTGTCAAATAGTGAAAAGGCTCTTGCATGGGTGTGTAAAATATCCAAGTCTAAAGCATATAACGTTCTCAAGTCTAAGGCGTGACATTCCCGAGGCCTGGAAATCACAATTCTATCAGGACAAAAAAAATCTCATCCCTTACCCCAAGCCAGCTGACCGTGGTGGGTAGCGTGGTTCACAGGGCCGAACCGGAAGTGGTGTCCCTGGCTGACAGGAAGTGGTGGCGCTGCACCAGACCTCAGGTGTACCCTCGCATCCTGCTGCCGCCAGATTCCTGGAATGCCGCTGGACCAGTCAGGCGGGATGACGCGGGGACTCTGAGGGAGAATCTGAACAATGGGGCGAATGCGGAGGATCGTGTTTTCCCCTTTCTCTGCGGGTCGGCCGGCCTTCCTGAGTTTCACCTTGTGCCTGACAACAATGTTATCCTTATCTGCATGCAAGCGGCCTCAGTGACCTTGTGTGTGTGTGTGTGTGTTTGGTTGTGTGTTGTGTGTTTGATGCCTGTGTGTGTGTGGTCTGTCTGTCTGTCTGTGTGTTGTGTGTGTGTGTCTGTGTGTCTGTGTGTTGTATGTCTGATGCCTGTGTGTGTGTGCACGTGCGCGCGCCTGTTCGTCTCTGAAAGTCACATGGTTCTGTGATTGCGGCGTTTGTTTGCGCGCGCTCTGATCTCAGAGCTCTAGCGGGGAGCCTGCCCTCTGCAGCCAGACCACACGCAGTCAGACGTCACTGTGCGCCGATGACCCCCGCCATGGAAACGCAGCCGTGAGACTGCACTTCCCCAAACCGCGCCAGAGAGAGAAGTAGTGCGAGAGAGAGAGAAACCAGCTGCTGGGGTTCTCTCTCTTCTCTGCTAGACGTTCAGTAAGAGAGAGAGGGGCATACAGAAAGGCGCTGAAACGTCCTGTCGCTCCGTCCCTCAGCGCACCTGGGATCTGTGTAGGTTGCTAGGGTTACGAAACCTGCTCATAAGGAAGTGATGCTGCCGAGAGGCGTGGTCTGCACAGTTGCGACAAATGGCTGTGGGTCTCTGCAGGGATTACCAGCCTATCAGGAGGCACGATTCTGCTTTTTGACTTCATAAAACCTGACGTGGGTGACAGGAAGTGCTAGCTAGTAGACCTTCACAAAATGCATTCGCTCATGAGCGGGAGGCGGCTTTTTGTATGGATCGCCGGCGAGAGCAGGAAGTTCACCTGAAACGGCGGAGCGTTGGGGGAGCACAGGTAAGACAGGTGAGACCTGCCATGGCTTTTAGCAGGGTTTGTGGACATAAAGGGGTAGCGCTGAGGGCGTGAGAAGCTGCCTCGTGCCAAAAATGCTCTTTTGTGCGGGCATGTAAACCTCTTTCATTGTGAGTTTATCGCTTTTATGTTAGATAACAAAGTCTATGTTCCTGTCAGAAACCGACAGGTTAAGCCTCTCATCGGGATCCCTGGGGAATTCTTTTCTCCATTAATTTACATAAGTTTCATACATCAGAACCTGTGGAGAATATTTTGTGAAGCTCACTGCAGGTTAAATCTAAGTGTTTTATTTGGTGCAGTGTTTCAGGATGTAATTGTTTTTGATATTTGATTTTTAATTGCATAAAAATGACTTGGCGCAAATCACATGTAAATGGAAAAAGCTGTTTTGTATGAAAAAGGAAAAGCATTGCAAAAAGGAGTTGTCCTTTCTGAGGACTTGATTTGGTGCTGTTGTGCTGCTCTCCTGACCACTGGCAGTCCTGTCCACTCTGGCGCCCCCTGTGGGTGGAGGACCAGCTGCTTTTCCTGTGAAGGGGTGTCCAGTCCACTCCTCACCCTTCTGGCTATCTATGTAAACACAGTATTGTTTTACCCGTTTTGCTCACAGATTGATGCACACGATATTAAGATTTGCCCTTGGCTGGAGTCAGTTGCCAGTTTTTGTAAATGTTTAAAAAAAAAACATAAAACGGATTTCAAAAACCGAAACATGGACAATAACCAGCTTCACTCCGGATTGGATCTTAGGACTGTATCATAGCTATAGCCGAGCAAGCAGCTAGCTAGCTAGGATCGACATAGAGATGCTTCTTGGATGGCTACTCTGGTAGCTCACAGTTGATGACCTGTTGAAATAATCGTGAGTGGTGCAGCATGTGTCCTCAAACACCACCATTTTTCTTTTATCCTTGGACACCCGCAGAACTTGTGACTGAGAGCTCAGAGTGCTGAAGTGTGATTAAGACTCACTGTAGAGACAGTGTATTATTTCTGAAGAGGAAGCTCCTCCCCCCTCCACTTATCTGATTGGTTGCTGACAGCAGCCAGCTGCAGGTGGCCTCATGTTTATCGCCGTGGAAAGGCTGGGCGTCAGAGAGCTGTGAGATATTATGCAGCTGCTTTTTAAAACTGCAATAAGCCAGAGATTCACGTGCATAAGTCATTCAGTTCCCTGTGGGGCTGCTGTATCTGCTGGGTTGTTTCTTGTGTTTCAGCACTGTGAATTGATTAATTGAAGTCCTTGGATCCACAGACACACACAACTTGTTTGCAAAACCCTAAATCGACTGCTGAGTTAAAAGAAAAACACAAAAAAAGCGGTGACCCTCTAACTGGATTTTGACTCGCCTTGTGTAACCTTACGGATGGAATTGGCTTTCTGGCCTCATGACACAAGGAATGTCATGATATGGAAGTATCTCAATACTATAGCCACAGTATAGTTTGTATCCCGACATGATGCATGACACAGGGTTTCTGGGGTTGTTATGCAGTAAGATGTCTGCTTGGGAGGGAAGTTGGCGTGAGCCCTGTGACTGGGTGTCGGAGCCCCCGGCATGGTGTCATTGGAGCTGTGCAATTAACCAAATTTTATTTTCAATTACGATTTTGGCTTCCAGTGATGATGAAAACAAGATAATCGAGATAAAAGCAAGATAATCGAGAAAAACAATTGTTGTGCCGCACTCCATTTCACAACGATGCTCTCGTTTTGTCTTGTGTTGTAAGTCCAGTGCACCCCTTTCCTTTACAGCGGTGCGCTTTTGCGGTACATCAAATAAATGTGAATCATTCGATGTTAAATGTGTATCACTTGTGAGCTGTGTGGTGGTCGGCTGCTTGAAACGTAATGTAATGTTTCTTGTAATCAGTATGTGTTAAACCGCATGAGTATAATATCTCATATAATATATAAATTTGCCGCATATGCGAAGATGATGTGGTTGGCGATCCTGGCTGCACCAGGCATATGGGTTTCACCTGCACCATGGCCGACCGGGTCTTTGGCTGTGAGGGTTTTTCGGCGAGGTCAGGAGGGTGCAGAACGGAAGGCGTGTCTGTGGAGCCAGAGACGACTCGAGGCCTGACAGCTCAACATTCTCACTCTGTCAACCCATTTCTCCTCGGCCGGCTTCTGAGCACAGGAATAGAACGCCCCATCTGTCATTGTCTTTGGGACGAGTTTGGCGTCTCGTATTCCTCGCAGAATGACTGCACTGAAAAGAGGGGACGGGGGGGTGGAAGCGAAGGATTCCAAAGGCATTCCTTGGTTATCGAAGAATGGAGAAATCACTACACAGGAATGGGTTATCATATGTTACCAGGAACTGACTGCAGTGAACGAGTCATTGTTGTGTTGTCTCAGCCAATCAAACCTGTGCTCTTTCCAACAATTCCATGACTGACAGCTACTTGTAGCTCCACCCATTTTTTTGTCACAATACTCCATTCACTCATCTGTGCTCTGCATTCCGATGCATCCAGTGTTAATGTCATTGGTATCAGGTGGACTGTGTTCATGACAAGGGTACTGCTGTGTCACTTTCCTGGGTAAATAAGTTGTTAATGTGCGGGGGATCGCCAATCATTTTGGCTGCAGCTCTGTTCTAAATTGTCTTCCCACCTGTTCCTGTGTACTGTGTTCGGGAAAGGAACTGAGATGGACCGCCATTCTAGAATTGCCTGTTCTAATTGTTACAGGTCTAACTGTGATGTCATGTATCTGCCGTGTCACTGGGTCTGAGGGGTTCGGGCTGTCACTGCCAGTGAGTGGTAGTGGCTCATTAAACTGCTGAGGTTTACATGGAGGGCTAAAAGGTGTTACACCCACTGGAAAAGCATGTACATTTCATTTAGGGGGAAGAGGCGAGGGAAAACATGATCGAAAAAAAGTGTTGAAAATTTTAAATACAATTAACCTCACACATTTATGTTATAGATGCCCAGGAATGGTTGAACATTGAGTTGAAATTAACTGTATGAGCGCTTATTCTTTTCATTGACATTGTGGCACAGTGTAGCTTGCTATGGACCCCCATTCAGTTTAGAACTGGAGCTCAGCTTGACCCCCAACCCCCCTGGGGAAGAAAGCAGTTGCCGCTGAAAGGGAAAGCCTATTTTCATGCCCTTTTGCCTCAGGTTTGGAAATGGGTTTGTAAACTAAGGTCAAAGAGCTGTCACCACACCTACTCCAAACAAATGGCCTCAAGTCCAACTCTGTCAATGTTTAACCGGGCCCACGCTCAGGGTACAAAGTTACACGATCAAATTTGAGGAACTTCTTGAGTTAATCTTCTCGTTTGTCGTCCTTTTGGACCAACGGCAACCTCTGAACGACAGAGAGGTATCTGTGGTTTTTTTTTTTTTTTTTTAATTTTTGTAGTTTTTCGATAATTGATGATTTTTCTGTTTTCTCTTGCAGTGTCATTCAAGCTCCATTACCACTTCCTGTTGACAAGGTAAGTGATTTGCTGGATTTTCTGCGTGTATGTGTGTGTCTGTGGGTGGGTGGGGGTTGGTGGGAGGGGTGCAAGGCAGGGTAGAGTGAGCTCACATCTGAATGATTTGCGCAATGGCAGGAGTTCAGCAGACAATTACAGTGATGTCGGTCTTCATCTAATATTTTTTTTTGCCTTCCAACATCTGTATTTCTTCAATAAGGGAACACTCCCTGGCTTAAATGTGCGCTCGTTGCAAATTTTCTCCTTCGAACATGAGGTCACTCAAAAACCTTCTCTTCTGTCTTCGACTTTGTGTAACTGTGTGATTCTCTTCCTGTACGACTGGAGGTTCGCGATGGAAATAAACTTTTTGTGGGATGAAAACGTGTCAAGAAAACTCACTTGTATGCTTCCTACCCTTTGATCTTGTAGATAATTTGACTTTTTAAAAAACTTTTGACTTTTTTTTTTTTTTTTTTTTAATTTTTGTGTTGTGGATGAGTTTCTCCCCTCTACCCTCATGTATTTGCTCCTCCCTGCTGTGTTACCTGGCAACGGGCACCGTTACATCACTGAGCTCTGAGTATGCAGCCAATCCCTTCAGTCTGTTACCGCTTAATGGAAGGCGTAATGTTTACAGTTGACCGCTGTCCTGGCGGGATGGGGAGGTGATGGGAACTCCGGAGTGGTTGGATAACCAGGCTATCTTTGGCATGTTGTTCAACTCCATCCTGTGCCACTCACCTCCCCCTTCCTGCCCCGCCCGCGGGTGCCCGCCATCCTCATGGCACCTGGATCGTAGGGGCTGCGGCGGAGAGGAGCCTGGCCCACGGGAAGCGCACAGAGGCGTCTTTCTTTGAAGACGCGGCGTCCCAGGCGCCTCGGCAGAACAGATAATCACATTAGAGAGCAAAGTGAAATCTAATTACGCCTTTTGCTCCCTGCCCGGAATTCACATTCCAATGTTGGGGCTGGGGATTTTTTGTGGTTTTTGTTGGTCGACACTGAACGATGGGCCCAAAAAATGCACAGCCCTTGGCCTGGTTTTACCTACGGCGCAAGGACGTGGTGTCTACCTTGCAACGCAGGTCATAATATGATGCGTTTTCCAATATCGCTTCCGTTAAAAATGAACCTTACCATGAGTTTTTGTAAGGTGCTAGCGGTGCAAGAGAAAACAAAAAGGCACATGGGGTCGAACAGTAGCGATTAAAATTGTCAGCATATGGAGAAGTCACAATATGAGATTTTCAGCATGTATTTCGATACAATCCAGAATATGATCCATGGAAATTTATTTGGCTGCTGAAAAAGGCCACGGCTGGGGATTTAGTCAACGTGTGTGCTTTTGTTTGGTTTTTATGTTCTCCAACACAGTTTTGCCAGCGCAGCAATCATGAAAATGAACTCGCCTAAACTGTTCTTGTGGCGAAGAAGCATGAAAAGCTGTCGTTCAGTTGTAAAAACTAAAAAGTCAAGGACAGATGTTGATTGTGTGTCTGACTGGGGTTTTGTTGATCTCAGAGTTTTTATTGCTGGGTGTTTTGGTTGGTACTAAGAGTGAGGCCCTTGGAGGCCTTGCAGTCCTCCTGCCCTGATCTGCTCCCCTTCGCCCAGTTTGGTGCACACAGCCTTCACACCACTGCTCATTAACAGATCTTTAATCATGCACAAGTACCCATACCTGGGTACAAAGGCTTATTTAAAAACACTCTCACTTCCTCAGGTGTGGATTGAAATTAGTGGAAACACTTGCAGATCCCTCAAAAAAAAATAAATTTTTTTTTGTTTTTTTTTTTTGAATGAAAATGAGCCGCTGAACAACACTTATAAATTTGGAATTTCATTCTGAATATCTGGTTGAACTGGACGGTTTTGTTTTCAAATTTGCAGCGATCTATAGGGATTTTAATGGAACCCGGTGGATTGTGGTGTTGAATACTCGTTCTGTTATATCTAATCCACCGCAGTCCAGAAGTGTAAACATTGTTCATGTATGTAGTTCATATTACTAGAGGGTCAGGTGATGAAGGGTGAATTTCAAACTCTTATCAGGGAGGTCTTTTTCTACATACAGATATGAATCTGTTGATGTGGAACAGGTTGCCAGGTCATGTAGTATTGGCAGAGCCTTTTCCTGCTCCTGCCTAGGATTGCTACAGTGCCGGAGAGTCTCTCGTCCGGACCTATTGAGCTCCAGGTCCAGCGAGTTAAGCTATTTGCAGGTATTTACTTCAGCCAGGTACTACACCACCTGGTTTCACTAATTCGCTCACCTTATGGACCATGGAGGTACAAAATTGAGTGTTGTAGTTTGTGGCTGCTGCGAATGCCAGCGTACACTGTGACCTTCAGCACCTTGAGTGGTGTAGTGCTTCTCTAGACTTAAATGAGTTTCATGAGTCTGGAGTTTAAATGATGAGTCTGCATGGGCAGAATAGCCAGTGCGCTTATTTATGTATTCTTGCTTTCCTGTGTTCTAAAAGCGAAGGTGCTAGGCCGGCCTTAAGCTCTGACGAAGGTTGGAGGGACTTCAGAGCGCGGTCTAATAAATGTGACACTTTTTACAAGTTAACACGGTGTGCTGGTGTTTTCTGTTACATTACAGGCCAGTGAGAACACCGTCTAATAAAGAGAGCTCCCATGCAGTCCTTCTGGGGTTGCGCCGACAATACATGCACTGCAGGGAAACGCGTTTTAACTCTGCTCTGGGAAAACTACACACCTCCACTCTGTGTGCAGTGTTCCTTATGGAACTGAATTAAGACTAAGATTTAATGGAATGCAGGATCAGCAGTAATCATTCCAACACTTGTAGATGATGCATGGGTAAATAACTGTCATTTCCAGATATTGCATGTATTTAAAAAAAAAAAAAAAAAAAAGCTATCCAATGAAATACGTATGTTTGTGGTTTTTCCCAATCATGTCTGCATTTGCAGTACATTTAAATTATGGTAAGAGTTGTCCGTCTCAGGGGAAGGGAGGCGGCCATGTTGCCTATTTGAAGGCCATAAACCCATGCTGTGCACGAGCCGATCATGATAAAGCCGTATCTGATGGCAGGATCGTGCTCAACCCCCATGAATCTGCACATCGATTCAGCTCGTGTGCTCTGAGTTTATCTCTGTTTGTGCTGCACCGCCACAAGAAGCGACATCCCCTCCCCAGGTTTTCCCTCTCTTCATCAAGCTCATCACGCTGTTTATGGCCTCTCGCGGTTTAGGAAGACCGGCCTTTATGGTCCTGGCTGACTGCAAGTTTAATTAAGAAATTGTTTCCGTCTTCTGAGTTCTTGCACACTTTGTCATCTGGCAGTAGGGAAATGCGACAGTCATGTACAGCCGGTTTTTACAATATTGTGTACTCGTGTAATGTATATACTGCACTGGAATTTGCATCTTTACCTGTGATAGGTTGTTGGCACTGTGTGTGTGTGGTGTGTGTGTATCTGTGTTTATGTCTGTGTCAATTATATGTACAGACACACATACACACACAGTGCTTGAATGTATACATGACATATATGTTTTGGTCTTTCCAACCGAGAGGTTTTTGTTGAGTATTCAAGCACATTTTTTAGTTGTGCATATTTATGTCTGTATCTGTAATATATGTCCGAACACACACACACACACACACACACACACACAGTCAGTGCTTGAATGTCTACATGACATACATGCTTTGGTCTTTACCTCTGGGGTTGTTTGTGTGAATGCAGTCTGTTTGCAGTGGTCTGTGCTGTTATCTCCAGTAGATAAATCAGGTTTGGTCCAGGGGGTCAGTAAATCCTGCTGCACATTCCTCTCCAGCTTACGGTCTGGGTTTGTGTTGCGTTAGGAATGTTTTGAAGTAACCCTGTTTGACGTCAGTTTCCTTTCTCCCTGCAGGTTGCCGCTAATACGCCCAGTATGTATTCTCAGGAACTGTTTCAGCTTTCACAGTATCTACAGGTATGGCGTGACGCTGCCTTCTACTGGCTGTTCTTAGTATTGCTCCTTTTTTCATGGTCATGTTTTCCAATGACATCATTGTCTCTCTCGCTAGCTTTGCTGCTCTCTGTTATAAGGGGACATTGGAATGCACAGTGCTCCATAAGAGGCTACAGAAAGTGTTGCTCTAGGGTCTGCAGGCAGTACTGAGCTGAAAATGAAGTACAGTTTTGGCGTTGAACAGAGTATTCTTAACAGGGTCGAAGAAAACAAGTTTTGACACGGCCAAATATAACCCTTGATGTCCTCTCAAAAGTGAATTAAAATTTCAAACAACAAATATGTTGTTTATGCACTTGGATGCTAAATGTGTGTGATTTCATTGCTGCCTGCTTTACGAGAATGAACAACAATTTTCAAATGACTGCAATCATAAAATGGGCTCAAAAACAGAAAGGGATATAAAATTGTTTTTTGACCCTGTGTGTGTGTGTGTTGTGTGTTCCTCTTTGCTGACCCTGTGTGTGTGGGCTCCTCCATGCTGATCCTGTGTGTGTGTGTTTGCCCCTCCGTGCTGGCCCTGTGTGTGTGTGCTCCTCCGTGCTGATCGTGTGTGTGTGTGTGTGTGTTTGCCCCTCCGTGCTGACCCTGTGTGTGTGTGTGTGTCTGTGTGTGTGGGCTCCTCCGTGCTGATCGTGTGTGTGTGTGTTTGCCCCTCCGTGCTGACCCTGTGTGTGTGTCTGTGTGTGTGGGCTCCTCCATGCTGATCGTGTGTGTGTGTGTTTGCCCCTCCGTGCTGACCCTGTCGTGGCTGTATCCCCTCAGGAAGCCTTACATCGGGAGCAGATGCTGGAGCAGAAGTTGGCCACTCTGCAGCGGCTGCTGGCCAGCACACAGGAGGCCTCTGAGAGCAGCTGGCAGGTACCTGGGAGCCCTGTCCGTACACTCACACTGAGAGAATATACATGGTCTTATCACATACAGTCTTTCACCCATGTACACACAAACTCTCCCTCTCATACTGTCACACACAGTCTCTTGAACATCGTCTCTCTCACACACTCACTCAAATTCTCTTTAGCACAGTCTCATACACACATACACATACACACACACACACACATGCTCTCTCCCTCACTCACTCTATCTCTTACACTCCTTCCACCACCTGTCTCAGGTAAAGCTTTGCATCCTATGGGCCTGTGCAGTTTCCAATGCACAGTCACTGGGCTGACATTGTGCCCTCCCTCCCTCCCCCCGAGCGTTAACCTCTGCTATCCCCACGGCATTTTATCCTGTTTTATCTCCTGCAGGCTTTGATAGATGAAGACCGGCTACTCTCCAGGTTGGAAGTGATGGGGAACCAGTTGCAAGCTTACTCAAAAGTAAGTTTTGTCTTTCAGCAGTTTCCTCTGTTGAAGAGCATTGTTTCACCACCCACTATTGCCCCCTCCTGGTCAGTTTAGGCATGTACAACCTGTCTGTAAATGTGTGACTGTGAAGAGAAAAACAAGCAGCATCATGACAGTATGCTTTTACAGGGAGATGTTTTTGTCATAAGAATTGAGCTTGCACACAATCACACACACCAATAACACACTTTAGATGTTCCAAAATTTGGAGAATATTAATAATATTTTCAGTAAAAATTTTTCAAAACATGTGTTTTTTGGAGGACGCACACAGGTGCACATTGTGGCAAACGTTCAGATTTGGTGAAAATAAAGCTGCAGATTTCTGTTTAAAATTTTTAACAGTACGCTCTTTGTGCTTTGAGAATAATGTGTATGTACATACAGACATGAGTATCTAAATGTAAAATGTAGTGTTTGTGCAAGCGGGTGTTGAGTACGTTTAAAGTGTCTCACATTTAAAGAGATGTTTCCCCAAACAGAACCAAACAGAAGATGGCATCCGAAAGGAGCTGGTAGCCTTACAGGAGGACAAACACAACTACGAGACTACAGCCAAAGAGTCCCTGAGGCGGGTCCTTCAGGAGAAAATTGAGGTGGTCAGGAAGCTGTCGGAAGTGGAGGTGAGCACGTGAACTGTGGCAGCTGTCGCTCATCATGGCTGCAGGCCGAAATGTGAATCGGGATCGCAATCTCAGTTATGTCTGGTGCAGAAATTAGTCACGAGAGGCTGTAATTTTATTATGATGAATGCCCTCTGGTTAGCATGTCCGCTGTGTCAAGTCAAGCACTGCTGATTAGCTAGTTTGTAGCTGCTACTTTGCTGTTAATGTTACACCGCTACTGCACTGACAAACGATTGCAGTAGTAGTCGTAGCTACTGCACATATAAATGATTATAGTCAAGCTGGAAACAATCTTATGCTGCATTTAAAAGCTCGTTAAAATGTTTTGGGAATAATTAGCAGCTTGACTTGCTCTTGTACTCATTTGTCTTAAATTGCTTTTGAAGCCTGTGCTGGGAAACAGTCTCCTGGTTCTTGTGTACTGGATGCAAACTCAGGCAAGCTTGTACAAATCCGCCCTCAGAAACGTGAGGGCATGAATGAATTTGTTGGCAGCCCATGCCAGAGAAACTCAGGGATTGTTGCCCAGGCGTCCTCTCGGAGTTGACGGTGCTGTAGGTGGAGCCCAGTCGGTTTAGCGCTGACCGCTGCTCGCCTGCTGTGGAGGTACGGGCGCTGACGTTTGCCGCGCCTTGGCGGTACGGGCGCTGACGTTTGGCATGCGGTGGTGGTACAGGTGCTGATGTTTGGTGCGCGGTGGCGCGTGCGTTTGTGCGTTTCAGAGGAGCCTGAGTAACACGGAGGATGAATGCACTCACCTGAAAGAGATGAACGAACGCACACGGGAAGAGCTGAAGGAGCTGGCAAACAAGTACAACGGCGCTGTGAACGAGATCAAAGACCTGACAGACAAGATCAAGGTGCGTCTCTATCTCTGCATGAATCCCATGTTTGTGTTTTTGTGTGTGTTTTGTGCCTCTGTAAAGCATTTTTGTGTGGTTTTGATGGTATTGTGTGGTTTTTATAGTCTGTGTTTGTTTTTTGTTTTTTTTTTTATGCAGATGTGTTGATGTGTACTGATTGTGTGTTGGGGTTTCTGTGTTTTTGTTGACTCTGAACTGTGTGTGTGTGTGTGTGTGTGTTTGTGTGTGTACACGTGTATGTGTGTACTGACTGTATATATATATTTGTGTATTGACTGTGTGTGTGTGTATTGACCATATACATATATATATATGTATATTTGTGTCCTGATCGTGTGTGTGCGCAGCTGGCAGAGGGGCGGCAAGAGGAGCTTTCTCAGAAGGGGCTGAGTGAGAAGAAGGAGCTGCAGATGCGTATTGATGAGATGGAGGAGAAGGAGCAGGCGCTGCAGGCCCGGATCGAGGCCCTGCAGGCCGACAACGACTTCACTAACGAGCGCCTCACCGCTCTGCAAGGTACGGCCCGGGCGTGTGCGCATACGAACGCACACGTGCACACCCCCACCTCATAAACGTGCACACATTCTTACAGGGGTCTTTGTACATGAATGTTCCTTTACATACAAACATGCACACACACGTGCGCACACACATTCACAGCCATGGCACAAAATACACACATTCTGTCCCTCATGATCTGTGGTAGACACATGCACAGGCCTCAGCACAAAGCACACATGCACACACTCGCACATCAAAGCTGCCTTGGGACAGAACACGCACGCACGCATGCATGTATACATACACAGCATTTGTGCAGACACGTGTTGCGAACGTGCATGGGCACTGCAGCCAGTCCAAAATATCCATTTGCCTTGTCAGCTGCTCTGGATAAGAGCATCTAACAAATGTCCCTTAATAACAATAATAATCATAATCCATTGGGTGAGGGCTCAATGGTCCCCCCCCCCTTTCACTTCATTTCCCATGAGCCTCAGAGATACCAGCACTGCACTTCAAACCACAAATAGTTACAGAGCTCACAAACTGCTGCACAAAAATCTGGGAACACAGACACCATTTTTGACATGTTCATGCTGATTATCTGGCTTGAATTGCATGGCACTCAAGAGTCTGTGACCGCGGCTTCTCACCCAAGTCACCCCCCGAATGTTCTCGTTGTCGTTTACAGTCCGTTTAGAGCAACTTCAGGAGAAAAACATAAAGGAAAACAACAGTTTAGGTGAGTCCGTTTTTGGGGGTCTGCCGGCGCCCGTTCCGTGTCTCTGCTAACTTCACATCTGCTGCTCTTCCTTCACTAATTCGGCATGAGCGCTCTTTTTGTGTTGCGTGTCCTTCTCTGTACTGTGTGTCTGACTGAGTCTTGCTGCTGCACTGCTCTGTTCTGTCAGAAAGGTGGCACTGTTTGGCATCTCGCTGGAGCTGTAGAGGTGGGGAGGCCTCATTGTCGAGCTATTTTCTGTCGACCATATTTGTAGTCTTTTTTTTCCGCTCAGGTGAAGCAAGTTTCGTGTATCATCGCTCAGATCTTTTGGCAAGCCAGGGTCGTTTCTCTGCAGATTTGTTTTGGCGTCTCTCGAAAACATGTTTTTTTTTTTTTTATTTCCCCCTCCTTCTGATAAACCTTGGAAAATAGCTGAAGGCTAATATGTGTTTCAGTGGGATGTTCAGACAGAAGCTGACACTGATTAAAGTGGACGACACCATGTCCTTTTTGTGACCTGACTGGGGACAGAACAGACCCCCTTGTTACCATGCCAGCAAAGCTTCTCCTTCATATTTCCTGAGTGCCTCTGTCCATTATGACATCAGCAAAATGAGGTCACTCACATAGCTAGAGATTCCCTGGGTGAATGTCATTTTGGGGCTCAGTCTAACCCAAGAGCTGTAGATCCGTAGTTCTGGAGAGCCACAGAAACCCACTGGATTTTGATTTCAAAAAAAAAAAAAAAAAAACTGGGCGAGGATAGGGGTTGAGGAGTTATGATTTTAGGATGCTTTGTGATGTTCACAGGTGTGTGCAAAGAAAAGAGGGAGTGGTGTGGGACGTGTATGCATCATTCGTCATACAGCAGCAAGTGCTGCATAAAATGAACCTGTAAAGAGATTGAGTTTGCCAATGACATCTGACCTGATTATGGATTTAAGTTATATTTTCAAAATACATTTTATGAGAGCTGACTTGCTAGCAGCACCCCCCCCCCCCCCCACCCTTCCTGGCCTCAGGTCCTTTCGGAATAGGCTGAACAAATTTTGGGTTCCTTGTAAAGAACTGGAAAGTCAACATACTGTCCACCGACATGACCATAAAGGCAGACTATAAAGGCTTGTGGCTCGTCAAAATAACTGAAATTGTCGGTGAAAGTGAGCAGTGTGATACATTGTCAGGTGTGTTGTTTGGTTGGTGGTCGTATGTGTGTGAATGTGGTGGTCAACCCTGAGCTCCAGCCTGTAGCCTAAAAAAAAAGGACCTTCTTGCGATCAATTTCCCTGAACTGAAGTCCTTGCACCCTGTTTGTTGGGCTTAAATGGGCTGATAGGAGAGGAAATCACATAAAAACCACAAAAACTTTGCTGCCTCAGGATTTGAATATGACGCCCCTGATTTTGTCCTTCAAGTCTCAGCAGGGTTTTGATTGACAGTCACGTACACCTGTCTGCATGCCATAGTCATCTGGTCTTTGCACTTCATCTAATTTTACATTTCCTTACTTCCTTACGAACAAGTAAAGTCCTGGACGTAAGAAAATAAATGTAATAGATGTAAATAAATGGAAAGGTGTATCATTAAACAGAGAACCTGTTGATAACCTGTCAAGGAAAATAAATTTATTAGAAACACAAAGTCCATAGTAGCTGCCCTTTAAGGAAGCCACAGCTTGGTAACGGATAAACACAATGACGTTTAGAACACCCTGCCCCTTGCCAACCAGCCCTGGAAAGCTTTCCCAATCGAGGCAGCGGCTGGCCACCGGGGGCACCAGTGAGCAGCTGTGAGAGTCAGCTGGGATACAGAGCTGCACAACATCATCTCAAGGAAACAGACTGTGGCCCTTATAGTTTGGCTACCACTGTAACTGATAGTGGTGGCCTATATATAGAGCCTGTCACAGGGATGCTACAGTGTGCAAGATGGCCTCATATGCGTGCGCGCGTGCGCACACACAAACACATGCACAGTACAATAGCTGAGAAAGAAAGTAGGGAAGATGGGGAGGGGGGGGGTGTGGTGGAGGAGTTGGTTTCTTTTCAGGTTAGCGGGGAGCAGCTTGCAGTTAGAGCTGGGCTTGCTCCAAGTGCAGTCGCTCAGCTGGTGGGGAGGGAACCTGTCAGCAGCGGTAGTTGTTCGCGGCGCACATTGTAAGGTAGGCTGTCATTTTCTGGCGGATCGTTTTCTCTCCAGCGGTTTTGACAGGCCTGTCTGTAGCCCTTGGGGCACATAATCCCTGATGAGAAGAGATCACTGTCCGACAGAGCTCAGTGTGTCAGTGTGGTGGGGGGGGTTTATAGCTAAAAGGACATTTTGGTTGATGCCTGACCAGCCAGAAGGATAAATAACACCTCTACAGGTGTTGTCCAGTTAGTTGCGGTCATATTGGCAGCACCGTAGGTGAGGTGAGTCTCTCAGTTGCCGTAAATGTGGCGCAGTAGTCAGGTGTCATCTATGTGTCCTTGTCTGGCCTCTGCATCTCTGTCTGGTGCCGTTAAATGTCGTATCTTGTAGGTCGTCTGGCTTTTACACGTCATGGTATTCTTTTATACTGTAAGATTTGTCCCTCTCTTTTGTAAACAGGATTTTGGGGTGGGGTGGGGGGGGAACATTCCATATGCTAATGCTAGTGCTAACATTTAATAGAAGGCTTTTTTTTTCTTTCTTTGGTAGAACACTTTCTTTTAAAGAGTGGCGGGGACCGCACTTATATCCAACAGTTCATTGAGTGCCAGCGTGAGTACCCAGAATTCCTTCCACTGCCTTCTCTGGTCGTTTCTAATTCAGCATTAATTGGGTTTGAATTGAGGGGAATGGGGGGGGGGGTATGTGCGTCACACAGGCATTGGTTAGTCCTCTCAGTTCAAGGGTAGAAGGCTTGTACCGTACAGACTTGTAGAATAGTTTTGGCACTGAGAATGTGAAACAAAGCTTGGCTTTTTTTTTTTTTCTTCTTCCAGGTAACTGCATTATTTAGTTGGAGGATTTTGTCTCGTGCAGAGTTGTGGGTATATAAAACTCAAGGCTGTTGCGAGAACTGAAATTTTGATTGTACTTTTTACTGTTGGAAGGTGAGTTAGACAGTGTCCCACAGCAAATAGTTTTATCAGCTTCGAATTTTCTCTGAACATCAGCTGTAGGTTAATAATTTGTATTTAGAACAGCGTGAAATACCTAAATACCTATCAAAGACATAAGAAACAAGGAACACAATGGTTGAATTTACTCTTGAAAAATGTTGTGTATTGAAGTCGTACAACAGCGCATTTAAGTAACAACTCAGCTTTTCCCCATCCCGTTTTATACACTTAGTTTCTCTGGAGCAGTGTATCTGCTCTATGCCTTAATGAATGGAATTGTAAATACTTTTGGAAATACTTCAGGAAGTACTGGCTCAAGAGTTGGGAGTTGCTGTGGATTTTAATAGAACGGGTGAGTGATATCTGTGCACCGATAAACTGTAATGGGCACTACTTTATTTAACCATAATGGTGAACGCATCACTTTCCTGTCCGATATTGACTTAAGCAGGAAGTAATGGGATTGGTACTGTGTCACACGATCATGATACACATTGTGATGTCAGACAATGGAATGGAACAGGAAGGGGAACCAATATGGAGGATGTTCTCTGTGCACCTGATAAGCAGGACGTAGTTCTGGTGACTGCACAGTCAGATCTCAAACAATCGCAAGACAAGAATGCACCACTTATTGTCTGGGAGCAGCGGTCACTGTTACCTGCTTACACCTGGGGATTTAGCAGCTTGGTCATTATTGGGTTTAAGAAAAGGCAACATTGTGGGGGTATCCTGTAGTCTCGTGGCTAAGGTACATGACCGAGCTCCCTGAGGCTGGTGGCCCAAGCCGCTGTTGGGCCTTTGAGCAAAGCCCTCAACCCCACATTGCTCTTGCCTTTGGTTCGCCTAATCAACTCAGTCACTTTTGATAAAAAGCATCAGCTAAATTACTTTAATGGTATGTAATGTAATGTAATGCACTTTCTATCAGTCTAGTTTGTCTCAATCATCAGTTTTTGTGTTTACCCTCTCAGGACCTGCCTTCACTAAGTTGATGTGATGTGTGAGATGCGTGATCGGTTGGGAAAATGTAGAAAACATCCAGGTAGCAGGTGGCATGTGCACCGCTACGAGTTGCACCATTTACCACTTTAAGCGGTGCCGCATCACCCTGGCACACAAAGCTAAAGTAGGGCTGTGTTATTTATTTCTTATTCACTTTGCTTTAACTCTTGTTTTTATGTCTTGGAGATCAGTCGTGGCTTTTTTTTTTGAGATTGAGGTTGTTTTGCAGTGAAATCGGCCAGAAACAGGCACTGTGAATAAGCAAAGGTTTTGTGTTCAGGAAGATTGGTTAATCTTGAGAACAGCTGGCCTGTGCAGATCAGTGAATAAAATAATGACTGACATACTGGTTTAACAGATTCAACAGGCTTTCTGTAGTTTTTCTATTTGACTGTTGT
Source organism: Albula glossodonta (assembly GCA_019788955.1). Lineage (NCBI taxonomy): Eukaryota > Metazoa > Chordata > Actinopteri > Albuliformes > Albulidae > Albula > Albula glossodonta. Next base: position 828,647 of record JAFBMS010000096.1, on the reverse strand, counting down.
ATAACCTGAAGGTCCCACTGAGGTTGAAAGACTTCTTTTGCAAGGGTTTCATATGTATGCAAACACATAGATGGTGGACAAGTTTAACCAAAAATACACTGAACATCTCTTGCACCAAACAACTGCAAACTTAATATAATATATCCATTATTTTCATCATCAGGGACTTCAAGCATATTGATAATTGAGCTTTTGTGGAATCAGAAAAAAGTTGTAAATGAAGTCATTGGGGTCATTCTGAAGGGTACCACAGCAGTGCATGATGGGACTGTGGCACCGAGTGAATGTTCTGCTTTGCACTGGATTCTTAGAGATACAAAGTGGGAGAGAGTGAGGGCTGATTCTGTGTCAGAATTCAATTTGAGCGCCCTAGATTCTCTGTGCTTTTCACCCGGACCCAGTTCCAGACCCAGTTTGTGCTATCCAGACCCACAGGGAAATCCTCCTCCATTCCACATTAAAAATGGCACTTGCCCACACTAAGAAGCGTCTTTAGGGCTCTTTTCAATGAGCTAAAATGAAGCACATGATTTGATGTTGGGTGTGGAGGAAGGGAAGTCACACTTCATAACCCTCCTTCAAAGTAGACTTAAGCCATTGGAACACAACAGCACAAATGGTTTTTAATTGTTTGAGGTGGGTGAAGACATTGTCCTAAGGAGTGGTTGGTAGCCCTACCTATATGGTACACTTGGCTTATCACTGACTCATTCTCTTATACTTCCTAATACAGTCTGAATTAGCGTAGATCTTTGACTAGCTCCCCTCTGACTGGCTTGGATTTCTGCAACCCTCAAATGTACTTTTCTCCCTTAAATCCCTGAGATTTCAGTCGCCTTAAGGGTTGTATGTGTTCAATGGGGTGTGAGCTCCTAGGGGCCCACTCTGATGTGAGAGTTAAAGAGAGATAAAAAGACTGCATGTGTAATAATCGTTACCTGGTTGGCATAGCGACGCTTCAGTCTGGACTCCAGATGCCCGTTCTATGATAGAGCGTCAGGCATCTTAACTATTTTGGCCAATGCTTCCCTAGTGTCTGACTGGTGCCAGCAGATTTCTGGTGATGGGTTTAGTTTGTTAGTTTGTCAGGCGGTTTATCACTATGTTCACCTGCTCTCATGGTGGTTGTTCAACATTGAGTTTATTAGCTAAGCCCCTCTGGTCGTAGTTTATACCACATCAGTGTGAAGCCAGTCAGACTCACAGTTACCATATAACACGTTGGTCATATCTTCATTACCATAGTCAGTTAGCTTTACAGACTCGTAGAGGTCGGTCAGAGTTGTCATGAAATTAGAAGGGTTTTCTCAGTGGACGTTTATGGGATTAGCTTCCTGGTATGTTGGCCGCTGACCCTTGTGACACTGCCCCCTCTGGAAGAGACCCCAGCCAGCTGCCTGCAGTCATGTTTTTTTTTTTTTTTTTTTTTAATTTTAAACACAGTTGCTGTGGTTTACTCTCAACACAAAGCCATGTCAGGACCTTGCCACTACTTAATGAGTGTAATGGCTCCTCTGTGAATACGCTTTTCCAAGTCTGTGTCTTCCTAATTCATGGTCCAAATATGGGACGTGCCTGGTTTCCTGCATGCCACTCTTCAGTCGTTTCACCTGTCTTGCTCAATTTATTTTGTTTTTGTTTTTATTTTGGGTTGAGGGAGAGGGTAAAGGAGGGGGTTGGGTTCCTCTTGGATCGGGTTGCTTTATTTTATATTATAATGTCAGTGTGTTTTGAAAGGCTCTGTTGATGTCTACCATATGTTTCCTTCTGAACATTACACGTGTCATGTTATGAAAATAGATACGAATGACGTGCAGCATGTTCTGAAATTACATGGACATATCATAACTTCTATATTCATATGTAGCGTGACACCCACAGAAATTGCACTATTTGCAGTGGTAATAGGGACTGGGGGAGGGTTCTGGTAGCATGTTAATGTCATTTCCTAGCAGACTGGGAGCCAGAAACCAGAAACAGAAAGGAAATTTCGGGATTTTATGTTGGTGGGGGGGAGGTGCAGGTGGAGGGAGGGTTGGATGGAGTAAGAAATCCAAGGCAAATCCCAGGGTGAATCTTGGGCTTCATATTTAAAGAGAAACTTTTTTTTTTTGTTGCCCCCCTCTAAACAGCTGTGAAGCAATTGAAAGAGGCTGTGGATTCCTCGCTGACCAAGATCTCCAACTTCGACGGTAAGATGAGCATGCATTCTCAGGGTGTCTGCCAATGCAGCACTTTAGAGCCCAGTGAAAGTTACAGGGTACCCCGGGGGGGGGTCTTTTTCTAAAATTGGCCTGCGTCCCTTTGGCTATTACCGTTTACCCCTGTTGACCGAGGGGTCCTTGTGACAGTCAATCACTTAAATATTGGCAGCCTGGATCAGCTTCTCTCTCACACACAAGCACACATGTGCTTGTAAGTGGAGGTAGACTCATGTAAGAGCACACAGATGCGTCCTCCAAACACAAACCTATCTGGGCCAACAAAATCCACCATCAGAAACATTAAGGGGAACAAATAAGGTTGCAGGTAGCCTATGCTAATTAAAATTTTTTTTTTTTTTTTATATTATCTATCAAATATTGAGTGACTGGAGAAAAGACATGGTACAATAAAGAAAATCATGAACCATTGATTTTCCGTGCTTGCACCTTCGACCAGTTAATGAGGTGTTATGGGCAGAACAGAATAATCACGTGGGAGGGGTAGGTTAGGCAATGATAAGCTTGTTCTTTTAGCCGTTGGCTGTTAAAAGTACTACTGCGCGCTGTAATGACAGGCAGTTTTATGGATGGCAGGACCGTGTCTCTTTTGTCAGCACCTGACAGAAGCTGCTCTGTCCTTAATATGTGAATGCAGGCTAAGTTAGTCAGCAGTGCCCAAGTCTATCAATCAAGCCCAAACAGCTGCTGTTTGCGTTGCCTAGCGACGTGACAGAGCAGTTGTTTGCCCCGTCATGTGACGTGTTCCAGGATTTTAGCCACCGTAGGGAGTGTACACAAATGTCCATAGAAACAGAATGACCGGTTGCTGTTTGCTTACTTGGCAGACAGCTTCGTGCTGGATGACTTGCAGGTTTTTGCCAGATACTACTATAAATATGAATAAAAGTGTGATGTTAAAACTGTGGGGTTCTGTTTCGCTGCCCGTTTTCCAGCCCTTGCTACACTAAGCGTATTAATTCTTGGGGGTTAACAATTGCCAGCGGTTGTTGTTGTCACAAGTTTGAATTCAACAGCTTTTTACGTTTGGGAGCTAAAGAGGCGTGTGAACGCTGTTTGGAATTGCAAAATTCAGTACAGCAACAGCAAGAATGCCCCTCGCAAACGTGAAACGTTACATTGCAATATCGTAGCTCGTTTCTGAAAAATAAACGTACTACATATGGAAATACTGTCGGTACTGACTAAACCGTAGTAAAAAGCCTTAATATGTCAGTAAGCCAACTCCGTTCAACTTTCAGTTCAAAGAGGGGTGTCCAATGTCTCTCTCCCCCCGGCGCTCAGCTTGCATACAAAATCTTATTTCGCCATCCGTCATTCTTAAGTGTACTGATAAATTATAAATTGTCGTTGCTTAGTCAGCAACTAAATTTAGCTGGCGGAATGGTACACTATGGTCCGTTAAAGTGTTGTTTGAAAGATCTTTTCACTTTTCGAAGTCCATGAATAGGGATATCTAGATGTGTCAATGTTGCAAAATAGAAATAGAATTCTTGTTATATAATATCTGAACATCAAGGTTTTCCCAGTCCGAACAGTCCTGATATCCGTGATATAAACTGATTCGTGTTGCATATCACTTTTATTTCATGGACACATCCACAGATAAGATATGTAGACTCCAAAAAAGCAACACTATCTAAATGAACCGCTTAAACAGGGCTAACGCAGAGCTAAATGTATCACTAGCACTCACGAGTTATCATTCCATTGTTTTGAGCCAACTCACACGTTATTTGTCTTTCTGCTTTGAAGAAGTTATTGACGCTCATCTCCAAAACAACCAGATGTCTGAAGAGAACAGCTTGGATAGTCCTGAAAGGATCAAAGGTAAGCTTCTTGACGTGAACTCTACCGTTAGTTTAAAAGGCCTGACCGTGAATGCTCACGTCCGTACGGCAGCCTAAACACGAATCATTCAACCGTTTTTCCGAGACGTCACAAAAGACGTGTTTCTTCTAAAATTAGTGTTCGCCAGAATGCTTCTGTCGTTTGGATCAGATCAAATCTTTATATAAACGCTCTACAAAAACGTATTATATCCCGTTGGGTCAGCAAGAAATTAGTTAATTACATTGACCTTGCTCAAGCCTTTGAGGCACGATATATATTTATAAAGGTACTTCCACTCATTTGTCTTTTTAATTCTTGAAAAATGTTTTAATCTGGGCCTTTTGGTGTATCAGGGGTATATCAGGAGTAAAAGCGCTTATTTCTAGACCACCTGTGGGTTCTAGTCCATCCTGAGTTCCACATTGGCGAGGGACATTTGCACAGCCGCGCACTGTAGCGACCTCTCCTGGCCAGGGTTTGTTTTCTTCCCAACGCATTGGCTGTATGTGACCGGTGAAGCATTTGCAGTGGGGGTGGGGAAAGCAACGCCTTGTCCTCACGTGTGAAATGAAATGTTTCAATCCACAGAAGCATTGGCACGAATGGTGCGTTGAAATAGGTTTTCAAAATCAGCATGACTGGGGTGAAAGGCCAAAAAAAAGAAAAAAGAAATGCATTGAGAAACAGAACCCCTCTGTAGGTCTGCATGAAGTCTGCATGTTGGTCTTGACTGGCGTGTGCCACCCTTTGTAATTGCAGTTTCTTTTCAACAGCCAAACTTATTGATGATGTGCATCACCAGGGTGTCATGGATGAGAATAAGCTTGTAAAAGGTTTGCTTTTGCATGTTTGCCCTTCTGAGCATGCCTCTGACATCGTGACAGATGAGATGAAGTGATCTGTTTTTGTTTTTTTTTCCCCCCCTCTTCTCTAAGTACAATAAAAAGTCTGGTTGCCATCCTAGCTTGTTTGGGTCAGGGCATGGCATAATGTAAAACTGGTAATGAATCTGTCTTTAAAAAACCGGCAAAAAGTCTTTTTTTTTTTTTTTTTTTTTTTTTTAGTTAAGGCCAGAGATTACAGCAAATATAGAGCGCAACCCATTTGCTCTGCTCGGATTAAAATTTTAGATGTAGATTTTAATTTTAGATTTGGAAGTCGTCATGGGTTGTGCACAAGGTGTTGGTACCCGATGTCCTCAGTATAATTCTAAGAGAAAATGTAACTGAAACGAAGACAAACACAACCCAAAATGGAATCTCTTAATCACTGGATTACACCCATTTCATGAGCATTGGAAATGATCCTGCTTAAAGGTGTGTGTGTGTGTGTGTGTGTACTGTGATTTTGGCGGAGTCATTAATGAAATTACAATTACATGAAAAAGGCCACCATGTCATTATTATTATTACAACTATTGCTACTGTTACTGTAATTGGCTCTTCCTGGTTCCTGAACAACCATTTCTTATTGGATGGTTCATTCGTTATTGCAGACTGTAACATAGCCTGTGCTTTGAGCCACAATAGCCGCCCCTGTCCCTTTAGCTTAGGTCAGTTGGAATGCAGGTGGGTTACATGGCAGGAAATAGAAAGCGAATACAACATCATATGATCACCTTCAAATCACCATTCAGGCTGTGAGCAGAGCTAACATGGCCTGTTCCAGTTTCAGTCTGAGGGAGGTTAATGTATCAGGCTGTGTCTCTGTCCCACTCTTTGACCTTCAGTTTCAATCCTCAATTATCTTGACGTGTTTTCCACTGCATATTGCCAGAGTTTGCGTAGTCATAAACGTCATCAAAATTGTAACAACAAAATGGTACCATTATGAAGTAGTTTATATTAAATCACAATAACAGCATTGAAATTAATAGCAGCCCCTGTGTGGTATTATAAGAATGAATAACATAAAGATGAGTAATGTTGTTATTTGGAGTCATTGCCGATGTAGTAAACTTGTATAATATATTCAACTTTCTTGTGTTAGCTGGCACTTGTTTATTTTCCCCTTTTCCTCTCTTCGTCTCACTCCTCCCTCTCTGTGGCACAGTTGGTGAGAGTATTCTATCCCTCCTTTTCTCCCTCTACCTTTCTGACAGTCTATTTGAGCCTGTTCTGCCTTTCCTCCTCGTTGTCACTCTTCGTGCCTCTCTATCTGTCTCTCTCGGGTTCTTTCCGCTCCTCCCCCCCACCCTCCCAATGACCCGCTGGTTCTCTGGGTTGTGCCCATTGCAGGCCCTGGCACAGGGGTGGCATCTGCCCTCTCCCTCTTAACCCTGTGGGGGATAAAAAACACAGATTACAGAGCTGAGATTAGCTAAACCGCGCGGCAGGGTGCTTCAGCGGCCCCACCCCTCGCTCTGAAATCCCTGAATCTTTATCTCGCGCCGTCATGCAGGGGGAGGGTGGGACGGGCCTCCCTGTTCAGGACCGCGCTCCTGTCTCTGGTTCACCCGGGACATCAGAGTGTGTGTGTCGCCTCAGGTCCTGTTTTAGCCGCATTTATCGATATGAGCTATTTCCAGGTCTGTTCTGCGACTGCTGTTACGCGAGATATTCATGTGAGCCTTGTCCCGATGAGGCCGGGCAAAGAGAACCAACATTCTTGCGGCATTTTTAATGGTTTACGTTTTGAGACTGTTATGCCAGGTCTCTGTTGTGCGTATGTCTGTCCGTCCACATATCGGTGGGCGGGTGCACCTATGGGTGCATGCATGAACACATTTCTCTGTGTCTGTGTGTTGGTACATATGTTTGTGTGTATATGGGTATGTGTGAGTGTGACTGTTTGTTCATTCATCTGTTTGTTCTGTTTGTGCTGCGTGTGCGTGCGTGCGTGCGTGTGCGCGTGACTTAGAGAGGCGAGCCCTCAGCTCCTCCCCTTTGGTTACAGATCTGTTGGAGTAGAAATGAGCAGTTCGGCTTTAAAATGGCCGTCAGTGCGGCTGAGCCACCCAAGCAAGCCAGTGGGAGTGGACAGACAAACCCCTCTCCAGTGGGGTTAAAAACTTAAAACAATGCCTGTTAGCTTTTCCCCCCTTCCTCCAACACACACTCACACCCTCCCCAACTGCTACCATCTCTCTCCCCCCACCCCCACCCCCAACACGCACTATTGTTCCATTTATAATCTGCTCGTTTTTTTAAACTGGCGTCCAACTGGCCATGGGACAGCCGAGATCACTGAACGAACAAAAGCCCAACTATTTTAGCATGCAACCGTATCCCCCTCTGCAAGGCCCGGTCGGATACATGACCATGTGTGGTGAATAGGAACCTGTAACAAGTAGGGAGAGACCACTCACCGCGGCTCCCTCTCTGAAAAAGTAAAAAAAAAAAAAAAAAAAGTTTAAAAAAAGAAAGCTATCAACTAAAGACATGAAATTACAAGCTTTATTAAAAACACTTTTTCTTGGTTTAAGAAAATGCCCATAACTACTTTAGTTAAAACTGAACAGAAGGCTAGACTTTATGATCATGTTAGCTGTTGTTGCTCTTGGCACTCTCGGCACCCCCCTCCCTTACTGAAAGTGGTATCTCCTGTCTCCCCTCAGAAAATCAAATAGATGCTAAAGAGTCGGATATGTCAGACACCCTGAGTCCCAGCAAGGACAAAAGCAGTGACGACACTTCAGGTAAGAGCCTTTTTCCCCCCCCTCGCTCTCTGCTGTTTGTACGCACCCGCGCAAAGTGCTTTGCACTTTCTCCCCCTACTCCGTTATCCGTTCGTCCGCCCAGATTCATTTCCACAGCTCTCCGTTCCGTGGTAAATTTACTTAATGAATGGGCTTGTCGTGGTCAAGCTTAAGCATTGTTAGATTTGTTTATTCTCAGCTTTACTGTGTTTTTGTAATGAGTGTAATTCCGCTGCCTTTTTAGTGTTGTCTTTTTTTTTTTTCCCCCCAACAGTTTTAGCTTTGTTCATTGTATGACTGGTGATTTTTAAATAAAGTTATTGTATCATCAGTTCTCTGTCTGTGAAGTAAGTTTTCAGAATGACAAGGTAAAAAGTGCTCACATATGTAGTGTTTGACTGTAACTTTCCCCTGGGAGGGGAACTAGTGGGAACTAGTTATTAAGTATAATGGATTCACATTGATCTTGTACAGTAGTCCTGTTTCAGCATGTGTTCTGCTAACCCCCCCACCCCCTTATGTTCACAGACGGGCAAATGGACGAGCAGGAGATACACGAGCCTCTGAACAAGGTTGCTCCTCTGAAAGGTAATGCAGATGCCTGCCTGCCTGCCTGCCTGCCTGCCTGTCTGCCTGCCTGCCTGCTCTGTTTCTCGGTCACGTCTGTGACTTCGATTGTCGCACTTTGCTTTGAGCCCCGAGTTCCAGCCCTGTGAATGAGAGAATGGAGTTGCGGCAAAAGCTGGCTAAGCCGTGGTGATAATGTGCCATGGAGGTTTTCTTCTATCCATTTTTTTTAACTTTGTGTGCTCCCATACAACAGTGTAACTTTTGCAGAAATAGATATGAAGGTTGTGTGTGTGTGCGCACATGTGTGCGTGTGTTTAAAGTTGTTTTAACTTTTGCTGGGGAAATGTGAAGGGTGCGTGTGCATGTAACTGTATCATTTGAGCATTGTGAAGGTTGTATGTGAAGGGGGTGTGTGTGTGTGCGCACGATTGGAACAGTAACATTTTATGGCGAGCAGGGTGTGCGTGCGTGCGTGTGTGTGAGTGAGGCAGTGTAGCGTTTGCAGTGAGCATTGTGAAGGTGAGGTGGGTGTGTGCATGGGGCAGCTCTCTCTGTCGGAGTTCTGCCCTGACTATATAAGGCATTGTGCTCAGGCGCACTTCTGCAATGTGCTGGAATTAAAGGGGAATCCAGAGATTTCTGTGCCACTCTCGAGGCAGCCTGCGCGGCGCCCTTACGGTCACGCACATGCAGTACTTACACACGCACACAATGCACACCCACACGTGCCCTCACAGCTAGCGTGCAAGCATACACACACACACAGCTGAGCGTGTCTCCCCCTTCATTACTTGCTGTTCTGCCCCTCCCCTCTCCCGTGTCCCCTTGGGCAGAAAATGGGCCAGCACTACATGCTGCCCCCCTGGAATTTGAACCAATTAAGGAGCAATTATTCTACAGCCCTGCCCACCATATCAGAGGAGCGTTGCCCAACAGGAACTTCTCTGGATTTATGGCGAGAATGGACTCATTTTTAAATTTGCACTTTTCTGGCTTTTGTTGAGCTGCCTTTTTTAAGGTCTGAATGATGGTCGAGGAACCTGTGGCTCTTAACTTTGACAGCCTCTTGCCCTTATGGTATCGGTTTAAGACCTGTGCTTTCTTTTTTGTTGTGGAAGAAGGCCACTGTTTAAACCTTTGAATGAGAGCCTCTCTCTTTAAAATGAAAACGTGCATGCGCACACACACACACACAGTGGAATGCATCGTCACATCTCTCTGCACTGAAAGAGCCAAGAAAACAGCTGGTGGTGAGATAAAGTGGTGGCCTGTCATTGGCAGATAGTGGAGGGCAATCCTTAGCAGCAAGGATGGGGGGTGGGGGAAAGGGGGAGGGAAGGATAACGAAATTACAAAATAATACCCTCTGGTTTTTTTTTATCTCCCGAAACGCTTCTCGGTGCTTAACTGCAAGTCACAACATAATCGGGCTTGGGCATGTGCCCCGGACCTGGATGGAACTGAGAGATGTGAATGTGCTCAGTGAAGCAGGATTAACCTGCCCCCCACCCCCCCCCCAAACCCCCCGCCGTTCATCCTCGCTTTCAGGGACAGGTGGTTAGCTGCCTGTAAGGTGACTCATCTGAGCCTGTGTTTCTGAGTCAACATTTTAGGAAAATTGGGCGCTGGATATCATTGGTTTGATTGATCGCTTTTATGAGCTGAAGGGCTCGTCCTAGATCAGGGCCTGCATTCATGGTGTGTGTCAGAGTATGGGTGTGCTGATGTAGGATCAGTTTCCGCATTGCTGTCAATACTAACCTTAGTCATTTATGAGCGAGGCCAGACTGATCCCGGATCAGCACTGGCACTGTCACTGTAAGCTCATTTATGGCTGTACCCCTCACCCCTTCACATGTCTGAATAAGGACAGAACTGGGGCCCCTCCATTTCAGCCTCATCATCTCTTCCTCTGAGAGGGATGGAAATCCTGAGTCTGATTGAGTCTTTTCTGCCGAAAGTGAGAGTTCGTGCCCTACTTCGGTTGATCCATATTTTTTGGAACTTTCTTGGGGTGTTTTCTTCGCACCCAGCCCCACACCTCCCCCCCACCCGCTGGGTGTTATCAATCAGTTCTATTTTTAAAAATAGCCATTGTGTCAGTTTCAGATCTTAGCTGGATTGGGTTTTAGTGTCATGGATCTGTGTCAGTGTGTGTTAATGTGTGTGTGTGTGTGTGTGTGTGTGTGTGTGTGTGTGTATATATATATATATATAAGCACTAGCGCGTGTTGCTGTGCGATGGTAAATTGTGGGTCGACAGAGAGGGGCACGGGGTGCAGCGCTGCGACTTGCTGATGTCGTCCTGACTCAACAGGGTGTTGTCACAGGACACTGGGGTCCTGCCCCCCCCCCCCCCAAAAAATAAAAAAAAGCCACACCTGTTTCCCCCCAATGCACAGATAGTGTTCCAGGCCCCTGGGGTGAGCTGGTGCCCCAGGCTCTGCTCAGTCACAGCTGTCAGCCGCATCCTAAATAGCCTCACTTGTCAGCTGTGTCGGCCTGTAGGCTTGCTAATCTCCCCCTCCAAAGCAATGTAAAATTTACATTAATGTGCCCAGAGTCTAGACTCTAGAGTGTCCGCCCTCTTAATGTACAAATGGACGGTCATTGCTTCTGACAAAGCTTACAGTAGAGTTCGGTGTGTGACATTGATACATCAGGCCGGCCTATTAAATCAGCATTTGTCGTTTTTGGCAGCGCCCAATCAGATCGCAGGGAGCCCAAGCTGATGTCAGAAAAGCTAATGCTATCCTGAAACCCCATTGCAGGTTGCAAGTCTGGCTTGTGGTTTGCTTTGAGACATTAGCTCATTGAGAAGCTAGTTTGTGATCGGAGAGAGAGGAACTCGGGCTGGGCTGTAGAGAGTATTATCATTTATTGGATTTTATTTAATTATTTTCCTGAATTTCATTTTCACATTTGTGATACTGTGATACACATTATGCTCACCAAAGTTAGCCAACTGAGTAAAACTTCCTCTCATCAGTTCTGAAAAATCTGAGAGCTTAACAAGTGGAAGTAGCTTATTGAACACTTGCCACCATTATGCAAAATGATAAACATCTTTAATCATGTGTACATCGATGTTGTGATGTTTACACAGAGAGAACCCCAGATTTTTATCATGGGAGAGATTTTGTTCAAATCAACCAGCCCTAGAGGGAGTGGACACTGGTGTCTGTGCAGTGTCACTGTGGCTTCTGTCTCCAGCCAGCTCAGTGAGACTGTTACCCCTGGATGGAGCCAGGGTAAAATAGCCCCAGCTCAGGGGTGGCTTGCCCTGATCCTGGGAGCCTGCAATATCCCACTGGTTCTTGTTTCCATCCTAAAATCAGCTACCAGCTCAGGAAATGGCTTATATAAGCTAACTGAATGGAACATTCTTCAGTGTGTGTGAGTAAATGCAGGTGCATTTCTATATATAAAAATACTCACAATAATATATTTTATGTGTACTTGCGTTGCGCTGAAGTGTGTTCCGTTTCAGTATGTAAGAGTTTATCAGATTCGTGGCTGTTAAAGAGTGCTTTGTTTGGTGAGGCGATGACGTCATGGCAGCGTGTTATCGGTGAGCGTGGACAACAGTCTTGAGTGATTCCAGTGCTGGCCAGAGCCCCAGCCAGGGACCCGGCCACCCCGCTGAGGTCATGTCTTTTCCGGGGGCCTGCCTAATCTGGCGGGGCGGAAGCGGGGGCAGGAAGTGGCACCCAGCACAGCCTATTGTCTGTTCCGAACCCCCCGAACCCAGGGCCCCCTGGGTATGGGGTCTAATCAGAGGCCCAGAGACCAGGCTTCAGCAGTGAGGCACTCACACAAACACATTTGTGTCGCATTCCGCGCCCCCCCCCCCCCCCATTCTCTCAGCCATGCACACGCACACACATGCACACCAGCCTCTCACACACAAGTGTCTTTTATTCTTACTCTCACACACACACACACACACACACACACACACCCCACTAGCCTCTCATTCACACACTTTTCACTTCCTGTCTTGCGCATACATGTGCGCCCACACACAGCCACACACACCAGCCTCTCACTCATGTCTTTCATTCTCACTCACTCACTCACTCACTCACTCACTCACTCACTCACACACACACACACACACACACACATACAAGCACCCACCTGGGCACCTTACCTGATTGGTGCTTAGTGACTTTATGGCAGGTGGTGTAAACAGCAGCTCAGGTATTTTACACTGTGCTTTGTGGAGATGGGTTTGGGGGGGCGTGGGGGGCTGGAGTAAAGGACTTCCCTGTAGCCAGGGGCTCTGCTCTGTTTGGGCCCAGCTCACAAGTCTCACTCTCTCTCACACACACGCCTCTCAGGCTCACACATACACACACGCACACACACATGCACATCTCACTCACACACACAAGTCTCACTCTCTCACACACACGCCTCTCAGGCTCACACATACACACACGCACACACACATGCACGTCTCATTCTCTCTCACACACACACACCTCTCTCACTCACACATGCACACGCTCACCATCCTCACACACACAAGCCTGTATCACTCACACACTTACACTCAATGTCTCTCCCACACACCCACACACAGAATGAATGCTTCGAACAACCTCCAGTATATTCGCCGGCGTGTCAGTCACTCCCACTGCACGATTTCCCACACACACAATAGCTCTGCATCCATAGCTAAACAACATGCAGGCCGTATCAATTGTAAAGAGAAGGACCCGTTTTGTTTCTGGAATAGATGGCTTAGTCACACACTGCTAGAGAGAGCCAGTCCTGGCAGGCTAAATGACCCGCCCCCCCAGGTTCCCGGTGTTTTTGTCTCTGTTGACATGGTGTGGAGGTTCTGTGGGCAGGATAGAATGAGCGCACAGAGATTTAGCATGAGGTAACGCTCTCGCTGCCCTACTTTCGCTGCCAAGGTGAGCAAGCAGGGGGTCGGTGGGTCTTTGGAAGCTACGTGCCACCCCCTTGCCAGTGTTAGCTGACATGGCCACCCTTACTGTGCCCGGAAAAGGAGGCAGACTGGAGATTGTGGCCCCTGTCTATACTGCCACAGCTCCAGCTCCACGCCGGCCAAGCCACCCCATCCAGGCGGCTGCCCCGTCGCAGAACCTTACCCACATGACCTACATGAAAGCCTGGTTTTTGAAAGCCTAGGCAGGTGCGAAGCGTCTTGTTTTTGGCCGTTTTTTTTGGCTGATTCTCTGTGTACACCACCACTCGCTCTGTTCATTGTTTATGGCCGTCTTTCAAGTTTGAAATGCTTTTCAAATTATGTCTGATTTGGCCTTCTATGATCTCATGTAGCAGTTGTTTCAGTGTACTGCACAGTGCTGAAATCTGCCACTAGAGGGCGCTGCTGAACTGTTCCTTCCACCCCCCACCCCCTTTTAGTTCTGCTTGCTTCAGTGTAAGGCTTGACATGAAATCTCAATCTTATAAATATAACTGTCATTTTTGTGTTTATTTATTGAAGGTAACTCCAAAGTCATATTTACGATATGGCTTACTGTTAGAACCACATGTGTTTGGAAATTTTTCATTGAACTTGGAGTGCTTTTAAAGTAACAGAAGATGTTAGAAAGTATGCTTGAGGAATTTTTCTTAGTCTTTTTTTGAAGGGTATTGATAGCACATTAATTCAATGTTAAATCTGAAAGAAATATTTCTGGTTACAAATTAAGTGTGAGGTGAAATGACTAAGAGTTTAAGAATGTGTTATTGTTGTGTAAGGTTACTGCATTTTAGGTCTTTAAATGGTAGAATTTGAAGAAGAATTATCCAGTGTCTCTTATATCATTGAAGTGAAATGAGGGTCAACAGTTTTATAGATTTTTGATGGAGGTATTTTAACTAGATCAACCGGAGTGGTGTGGACGACGTGTTTAAACTGAGTTACCCCGACAACAAATCAAGCTGGTCACATGAGCTGCGAGTTTAGGTCAATGCTGTTGTTTTCTGAGCAAATGTTTAACGTAGGCCATTACCTCCCCATTTTCATTTTGTATCTCAAGTATTTCTTGGGGGTTTAAACAGCAGATTTTTTTTTTTTTTCTCTCAAGATCAGAAACCAGCATACTGCACAGTGAGACCAGAAGACTGTACTGAGAGACCAACAAGCTGTATTTCCAAGAACTGTGTGTTTCAGGAAAAGTTTTTTTTTTTTTTTTTTTAATGGGGCAAGAGTGGGAGCACACACATTTAGCTTTCAGCCATGTGTGAATCTCGGCGCATTGGGGGAGTAGTGGTGTGGGGAGTAAAAAAAAATACCCCCCCCCCCTTTTTTTTTTTTTTATTCTCACAGACAGAGAGACAGGACCCTGGAACCTATCCTTCCCCCACATCTTTAAAGCAGTGATAATTAAGATTTACCCAGAGTGTTTGAGAGCTGGATGTACTTAACGCATGTACTCATCTGCTCCTTTCATCCCACTGATGGCAGAACATCACACACCCTGGTTTTGGGGGGGCGTGGGGGGGTATATTTCATCACTTGAGCCATTGCAATCCATTACTTACTGTAAACACCCCCCGGTAACTCCCCCCCCCCCCCCAGTCACACGGACGCCGTCTGACAGCAAGCAGGGAGCGAATGGCGGAGCAGGGCCTAAAAGCGGTGCATGACATCAGCACCACCATCTGCGCCCTAAAACAGGGAAGTGACAGTTTCTGGCTTTTATGGGAGGGGGATGATCTCTGACGGCCCAGCGAGTCCAAAACCACATGAATGCGCGGCACTGGCCCTCTGCCTGGCTGGGGTGAGCGAGGCATGCACAGTGCCTACCGCAGGGGCAGAGAGAAGGGAGTGGATGCATGGGTCGGGGGTGGTGGTGGGGGGGGGGGGAGCAGGCGGGTGCTGGAGAGGGGGACATAGACAGAAAGATGGACACAGATGGACTGAGGGAGAGACGTGGACAGAGAGAGAGATGGACACAGGGAGAGGGGGGGAACAAAATCAGAGAGAGAGTTGAGAACACAGAGAGACAGACAGAAAGAGGGATGGACACAGCAGGACAGAGGGAGAGAACGGGATGGACATGGACAGATAGAAATATAGACACAGACATACAGAGGAGGAATATGAGGGGGGGGCGGGGGGATCGTGTCAGACAGATAGAGTTTGAGTCTTGCAATTTCCAGACCCACTTGCCTCCCCGTATCGGACCTGCGATTCCTGTGGCAGCCGTCATAAACCCAGGAACACACGGCTGTATGATGGTATATCATTGGCTAATAAATGTAGGTCTTGCCTTGAAAGAATCATGCAATTGGCTAATAAATGTAGGGTCTGTGTTAGAGCGATCATGCGATTGGCTAAAAAAAAAAAACAAAAAAAGGGTGAGGCCTCTTGGTCTCGAGTGGTGGCACAATTCCCACTCATCTGTAATTGTAGATTTTCTTTAGGCTTTTGGTGGGGAGTTATGAGCCTGGCACAAGGAGAGTTTGAACTGTTATCCAGTGCTAGTCCCACTGCTCGCAGGCCTTCATAATCATGTTGTCAGTAGCAGCATATTCGTACTTGTTTTGTTTGAAACCCCAGGCCTCGGCCTAGTGGGCAGTAATTTTCAGGCCGTTTTCTCGAAGCCACTTTCCTACAGGAATAGTTTTGGTTTCAACAAATGAATGCCCTTAAGTGGTTTGTCTTTTTTTTTTTGGTTCTTTGTCATTTTATATTGCAGACGATTATAAAGTTATGGAAGCCTTCCCCCATGAGTTGGCCATCTGGCTGTCCTGTGTTATCCCTGTTTGGGCTCCCGGAGCCGAAATCCTCGTATAAAACCATGCCTGTCGCGCATGTTGACGTTAGCGCCTTCATGAGTCAGTGTGGTGCAGAGAAGATGTTGCATCGGTTTCGTTTCCTGTTTATCTGTTGGGTTTTTGCAGGTCGTGTCACGGTCAGTCTACGCCCTGTGGCGTATCCTGGGTGTGATAGCGTTTCGGTTTCAGCTATATTTGTCCTGCAAGAAAGTCACAGATGGAGCAGAAGAGGAGAGGTTTATTTGTCGATACATTTTTCGTCTTTTTTTTTTTTTTTTTTTTTAGTGTATTGCCAAAACATTGGGATTCTCCCAACATGGCCACACAAGCAGGAAGTGTGGATGCGGACATGCACACACACTCTCACACACACACACACACACACACACACACACACACATACATGTTTGAAAGTGCACCTCTGACTTTACAGTAGTGAAAGAATGCTTGTGGTCATTTGTTTGTCTGAAAAGTCCAAAATCTGGCAGTCCTGGTCTTCACACATCCTTCATACAGTGCGTTTCGGTAAGCACATACACACCTGAAGTGTATTTCTTACTCTCTAACATTACGGGTTCTCAGAAAAACTGGCACAGATGCCTCATTTTACCATGAAACAGAACTACCCTACACATACAGTCACACCATTAAAAACTTTTGTTCTTAATACCAAAAGGTCCTTCGGCCTTCTCTCCTTCCATGCACAGTGCTACAGTAACACCGCTAATACAGTTCCTATTCCACTGGTGGGTGGTGCTGTGCTGTGTTCTGGTTGGCTGCGCACTGACCCCAGTGACACTCTCTCGGTCCTGTCTCCGCAGACGAGCTGCGGCGGGCCAACCTGGAGCCCGGCGACACGGAGCAGGTGATCCAGCACCTGCACAAAGAGCTGCTGGAGGCCCAGGAGCTCGCCAATACCGGCAAGCAGAAATGTCTGGAGCTGCAAGGTACCTGCCCCCACTCACCTGCCGAGCTTCACAGTCTAGTGGGAGTCTGCAGAACAATTCAAGCAAAGCAGATTCTATTTTACCAAATGATGAATTAACAGCATTCTCTGTGGGTCTGAGGAACAAGATGATTAGTAGCTTGCTGTATATTCATGTTTGGGTTTAGTCAGTGGTGAGTAGATGTATGTAGGGGATGAGCTGATATATTTGTTGAGCAGGTGTATGCAGGCGATGAGTTGGTATAGCTGTAATTATGTTTGGGTCAAGTAAGTGTAAATAGGTGTGCATTTGGAACATGTAGGTATATGTAGGGGGTGAGTGTGGGTTGAGTAGATGTATGTAGGGGATGAGCTGGGGTTGAGTAGGTGTATGTAGGGGATGAGCTGGGGTTGAGTAGGTGTATGTAGGGGATGAGCTGGGGCTGAGTAGGTGTATGTAGGGGATGAGCTGGGGCTGAGTAGGTATGTGTACGGGATGAGTGTGGGTTGAGTCGGTATATGTAGGGGATGGGTGTGGGTTGAGTAGGTGTATATAGGGGATGAGCTGGGGTTGAGTAGGTATACGTAGGGAGTGAGTGTGGGTTGAGTAGTTGTATGTAGGGGATGAGCTGGGGCTGAGTAGGTATGTGTACGGGATGAGTGTGGGTTGAGTCGGTATATGTAGGGGACGGGTGTGGGTTGAGTAGGTGTATATAGGGGATGAGCTGGGGTTGAGTAGGTATATGTAGGGGATGAGTGTGGGTTGAATAGGTGTATGTAAGAGATGAGTGTGGGTTGAGTATGTATATGTAGGGGATTAGCTGGAGTTGAGTTGGTATATGTAAGAGATGAGTGGGTTTAGTAGGTGTATGTAGGGGATGAGCTGGTGTATGGTTAGGGTGAGTTGGCATTTTATGAATGTCTGTTTCTCTGGCAGCTCTACTGGAGGAGGAGAGGAGGAATAATAAGCAGCAGACTGAGGACTCTGCCAAGCAGATCCAGTTTCTACAGGGTGAGTGTGGAGATGTCATCTATCCCTCTCCATCCATCGCTGCTTCTCTGTCTCTGTCTCTCTCTCACACCCCTCTCTTTGGGCATTGGAGTTTGAACAAAGCAATGTTTGATTGGAAGCAGCGTTGCCTTTGCTGTGATTAGAAACACTCTCAACCTTTCCCTCTGTCTGAATCTCTCCCCATTCCCCTCTATTCCTCTCTCCTTATTCCTCTCTTTCCCTCTTCCAATATCCTCGTTCTCTCTCCCTTGTCCTTTCTCCCCCTTCCTCTTTACCCCTCCTTCATCCTTTCTCCATTCCGCTCCCTCATCTCTCCTTCCTTTCTCCCCTTCCCTGTTTTACTGTCATACTGGATAACGGGGCAGTATGGGTGGGCTGCTGTGTTTGTGTGTGTGTGTTGCCTGTGAATGTTAATAGCAGTGATAGTCTGTCTGTGTAACACACTCCTCCTCCTCCCTGTGCGCAGCCCAGCTGCAGAAGCTGCAGGCGGACATGGAGGTGCTGCGGGAGCAGAGGGAGAGTGCCATCTCCAGCACGCGCGAAGAGCTGTACAGCGCCCAGGAGGAGGTGCTGATGCTCCGCCACGCCATGGAGACCGCCACCGCCGAGCGCGAGCGCGAGATCGCCGCCCTGCAGGGCGACCTGGGCTCCGTCACCGCCCAGCTGGAGAAGTGGCGCCAGGCTGCTGCCAAGTACGAGCAGGAGATCGGCACCCTGCAGGCCAGCTTCCAGCTGCAGAGCCAGCAGAGGGAGAAAGCCACCCAGCTGCAAGGTACCGGGCCTGGGGAGGGAACCGCTGACCCACTGCTGTGCAGCGCTAACTACCCATGCTAACTGAGTTACTCTGTTCATTGAAACTACAGCGCTTCTTATGCACATTGTGACTCAGATGCACCCTGCTCACTGTGATTTGAATTCACTCTACTGCACTGTACAACACTCATTTACTGAACTGAACCTCATATAGCTACCGCCCATTCCAACATGAATATCCATTGTGTACGTTGTAACTGGAATATTGCTTGTGCACACTTACTTAAATACACACTGTGCACTGCAACCTCAGGTTGTTTTTAAAAAGTTATATGTGCTTACACTGAAGAGTGAAAAAAGGACAGAAGGGGACAAACAAGGTAAACAAGGAATTGTGCAAGTGAATTCGGAAGCCCAGGTGAGCTCATAGGTATGACTTCACCCTGATAGGAAAACCAAAACCCTTGTACGATCATGTGCGATATATGAAACAAACTTACAAACACGCTGCCCTCCGAAGTCATTCAGTAGAGCTCCCAACCACGCTGTCCTGTAGCTTTAGACTTTCAGTCTTTTGGTCCAGTATTCCCCGTGCTCGAACTACTCACTGCTTGGGTGGAATCTCAGAGTAGGAGTTGGTCTTTGATACTGGGCCTCATTGGGCCTGGTCGTGCTGTGGGGTTCATGGGGAAGATCCCCTTCCGTAGCACTCAAACTGAGGGTGGAACGAGGGCCTGGACGATACAGTGCAGAGGACCGATAATTTAACCAGCTTTGGGTTGTTCAAGCAGTGAGACTGTGCTCCTTTTTTTTTTGTTTTTTCTTTTTTGTCTTGGTGTAGAACAGTCTTGAGCGGTTGGAGGGTGAATTTCACGCTTTGCCATGTACCGCGATGAGGTTTTGGGAGCAGAGCTGGGGTTCAAAGCGGTGCCCGTGCGGTGTTTAGTCTGATTCCGTCTGAAACCGGGTCCAGCCAGCGGAAGGCAGAGGGAAGGGTTTTGATCACCGTGCCGGACCGTTAATTCACGCTGTCGGCAGGAAATCGCTGCTGTCCCGCAATGTGGTTCAGGGGCCTTACAGAACGCAGGCCACGCTTGTCAGGAATTAAGACGCCTCGTGTTCGACTGCAGTGCGCAGAGGATGCATAAATTTCCGTCGGAGGCAGAAGATCCAGACTCAGCTTCTCGGAGTCCTTTGTTTCATTATCCGGGCCTTGATTTATTTGCAAACTGACAACAGCGAGGACACATGGTATCAATTGTCTCTTCGCTCGGGTCCGCTGGTATTTGATTTTTAAGTTGTGTCGTAGCAAGAGTTTTTTTTTCCTCCCCTCCTCTTGTTAGTTTCTTCTGACATATTTTTGGGTTGAAGTCACCTCAGATGGAGGCCTGGCCCCTCATGCCAGTGGTATCTGTTTTGATCACGTAGGTGGTGTCGCTTCTCTGTGGAATGAACGGAATTTTGGAATGGAGAATGCAGGTGTGTGTTGGGGCAAGGAGACTTCTGGTTTCGGGAAGAGTAAACAGTGTGGTAGTCTCTGTGAGTTCAGTCGAGATTCTATGCAAAATATGCCTCTCGTCGATGTGTTAGTGCCCCTCTGTGAGTTCTAAACACTACTTTAACAAGCATAAGAATGTCTCCTGTAGGCTATATGAGCTCAGGATGACGTCGCTGTATATTTTAATGATGTAAATGTCTGCTGAGGTTCTCTTGGCCAATGGTCCCTTGTTAAAGAGACTCTCTCTCAGTGGTACTTTCTGGGTTAATCAGAGGTTAAATGAAAATGGCTTTGTCATCTCAAGTGTTCAGGACAGTGTAAAGAGATCATCGTAGTCTCTCTGGTGCTTAGAGGAGAGTAATGGTGTGCCGGTAGTCCTATTACTGCTCTCATTCTTTTGCTCCTGTTCATCATATGGAAATACAAACTAGTTGTGCATTGTTCTTCTGCACAAACCCTAAAGCAAATCAATTATTTATACCGAAGAACGGTGAACGTCATTGATTTTTACTTCACGTGTGCCACGGCTCGTGACTGAAACATTGTAGAGGAACTTGAAATTCATGACCCCGTTTCATGGCCTGTTATAGCGCTATTAGACGTAGCACCGCCGAAGGATAGCCTGACTTTGCACTTCTTTGCGGTCCTGAATCCTGTCTGCCGTGAGCAGTGCAATCATGCCTGTTTCATCTTAAGCCATGGAATGCTATCGTGAAGACCAGTGTGATTCATACCTCAACCCGAGGGCACATCTCCCTAACTATAGAACAACACTATCACACTCACTGTATAATTTAAAATAACTGTAGCGACGTAGCCTATTAATTATAAAATAATTCTGCAGGTTGAAGCGTAGGTCGCTCTTATTAAAGCAGTTGAGGTATGCTGAAGGTTTCCAGCAGTTTCCCTGCTGAAACTCTCTGGATCTAACTTTGTCTGTGTGTCTGTCTGTGGTTGTTTCTCTCTCGTCTGTCTTGTGTGTCTGTCCTCTTGTCTGTCTTTGTGTGCGTTTGCCTGCGTGTCCTTGCGCATGCGTCTGCGCAGACGAGCTGGAGAGGCTGCAGAAGGAGTGCTCCGGCCTGCAGAGGGAATGCGCAGCTCTGCGCTCGGAAAAGGAGGTTCTGCTGGAGAAGCTGCACAAGCTGGAGGTTGAGCTGGACAGGTCAGTACAACAGAGCCTCTAACATAGTATTATGTATGGTGTGATACATATCACTATGTCGTAGCATTTCTGAGCAAGCTTGTCTGTGAAAACACAACAGAAACCCCTTTAAAAAAAAAAAATAAAAATACCAGGGACCAGTATTCATAGTGTCTGAGAACAGATGTGCTGATCTAAGATCAGTTTTAGCTGTTCAGCTGATAATGGACAGGGTTGGGGTATGCATAGGGGAACCTGATCCTGGATCAGCTCTCCTTATGGACACTGGCCCAGTCCGGTGATGAGCTCCAGCGGAATACTGGGTTCAAATCTCCAGAGGAGGAGGAGGAGGAGGAGTGTTGTTTAGGGGCGGCTTCACAAAGCCATGAAATCTCGCCAGGCGAGGAACCTGGAGCCAGTGGGGACCCGCGTTAATTACGAGCCGCGAGACACTTTTATTTGCATATTTATGTACATGCGTCTCTCTTCTTTCCAGCTCTTGTCGGGGGAAAAAAAAAAAAATTCCTCCCCTTTTACAATCTGACAATAAATAACTTTGGCCCTTTGGGTCTTGGCCCCCTTTCCAGTTGAACGTGTCACGCGCCCCTTTTCATCGGCCAGAGGGGTAATTAATCGTGCTGCAGCCCTGGGACATTTTTAAAATCTCCTTTTTTTTTTTTTTTTTTTTTTTTTTTTTTTTTTTGTAAATCCAGCAGTTTCCCTGTCCAGAATCGAGAGCCCGTTACGATCTGTTCCTTGGCCGCTACGCACCCCTGTCTGTCCCATCGGGCTGAACGTGTCCAGAGTGATTTATCTGCTGTACCTTTTCAACCAGCTGGGTGGGGCGGGGGTTCCTCCTTTGTGCCCACCCTTGGCCTTTTTTTTTATTTTTTTTGTCTACTACTTTAAAGAAATGATCCCAGTAATTATTCTGCTTGCTGTGCTCTCGCACCTACGCCTCGCTGACAGGTCTGCCTCCCCGGCCCTTCGTCACTGTCTGGTGTGTTTTTGACGCCCTCAGCGAGAAGGCATGCATTCTTCATACTGCTTGCTGCCGTGGCCCACGCTTTCTCGGATTATCTGACCGCATTTATCTGACCAATGAGCCGCCAAAGGTTCAGCACCTTCGTTTAAAGGGGAACCCGAGTGAAAAATGTTAGTTCTCTCGAATGACGGCAATCAGTAAGCCTAGAGAGGCCGAATGACCTTTATTTGTAATTCTATATTCCACTCCTGCGTCTTTCGGAGAAAACCTGCAACCTTGCCGGCGAGTACACAAGCTTGCTGTTGGCTGCTTTTTACCCCAAGGGTTTGTCGACAATCCCTGGATCAAGTGGAAACCCCCCCTCCCCCACCCTTGGTTTAAAAAAAAAAAAAATTTGAATGACCTTAAAGTGGAGACCATAAAAAGCAGGGACCTGAAATAAAGGGGTCTTGTAAAGTCCTTGCCTGGGGGGGGGGGTAAAGTTTTTCCCGTGTTAGTGGCCGCTGTTTGATCAGATGTCCCCTCCACAGCTCCTGACATTGCCCCCATTGTTCCCTGTTCTAGGGGAAACCAACTACCTCAGCACTCCCCCCCCACCCCCCCCTGCTGCTGGGCACTCAGGGCGGATCGGTGTCGCGTCTTGCCCCTGGGAGGCACAATGGTGTTCCAGTCCTGCTCAGTGATGCTCTTGTTTGCCCAGCCCACACACGATTACCGTTTCTCCGGTTACCGTTCCACTGAGGTGTAACAAGTAGAAACCTATCACATTTTTCGGTTGCCACTGAACCTGCTGTCTTTGGACCCCCCTCTCCCTCCCCCTCCTCTTTGCCCCACCCTTTCCTTTCTGAAACTCATCAAGGTGCAGCAAAGAGAGATGTATCACAGTTTCGTGGTTTCAGACCGTAAAACTGCAGTCCTTTGACACCATCTCCCAAAATGTTCGTTCGCGTTAAGTGGTTGGAAATAAGCTGTCGGTCTGTGTGAAAATTAGTTGCTTTTCGTCCCCATTAGTTGAGCTAACCGGATAATTAATCAAAGGCAACAACGATCCAATAAAGTACCTTTGGTCTTGGATTTGTTTTCTATGAATTTGTTTGTTAAAACCTCCCAAAATACCGTTCCGAATACGCGCATGTGGAGGACGTTCTATCAGTAACACCATCTTGGGCGTTTTCATTGATGAATCATTTCAAGTTGCTATAAATTTCACATGTATTTTACACAAGATGTCTTTTTCATCAGAAGTGTCTCCACTAAAAGTGTTGCCACTGATTAATTGGGCAGCCCAAAGAGATTAATCGAGACAGCATCCGTGGTAGGAGATGTATGACTTTTTTTTTTTTTTTTTTTGTTTTTGTTTTTGTTTTTTGGAAGTGTGAGCAGGATGTGGCTGACCCTCTCTCTCTCTTCCACAGCTCTCGACAGCAGAGCGCCTCCCTCAGCCACAGCCTGGATGCTCTGGAGAGGTCTCAGGGCGACCTGGAGACCAAGCTGGGCAGCATGAAGGACCAGCACTTGCAGGACGCCAGCAAGCTCAAAACCCAGCTGGCCCAGGCCGACAGCCGCACAAAGAGCCTGCAGAAAGAGGTCAGTCTGCCATGCCAACCTGCACACCTCTACAGGAGAGCTTGCAACTGCATGGTAGAGCGCACACCTGCACACATGCATGTCGAGTTCACACCTGTACACCTGCATGATAGAGCTCACACCTTCACGGTTGAGCATACACCTGCACACCTGCATGAAAGAGCTCACACCTGCATGAAAGAGCTCACACCTGCACACCTGCATGAAAGAGCTCACACCTGCACACCTGCATGATAGAGCTCACACCTGCACACCTGCATGAAAGAGCTCACACCTGCACACCTGCATGAAAGAGCTCACACCTGCACACCTGCATGAAAGAGCTCACACCTGCATGAAAGAGCTCACACCTGCACACCTGCATGATAGAGCTCACACCTCCACACCTGCATGGTAGAACTCACACCTACACTGTGGAGCTCAGCCTTGAATGGTCTCCACTGTAGTCGTCACACCTGGATGTTCTCTACCCCAGGTGACAGTCCCTCAGCCAGACTGAGCAAGTATCACTTGCAGTATCTACTGTTTTTTTTTTTTTTTTTGGGTGGGATTCGTCTCACTAAGTTGGTTAAACAGTCCATGCACTTGGTTTCCAGTGATTGGCAGTTGAAAGAAAAGCACAAAAACCTGCAGACACTTTGGCCCTCCCAGTAGAGATTCATACCACTGGTGGACACACATGCATATGTGTTTATGCATGTGTTGTCTGTACATTTGTGTGTGCTTGTGTGACTGCACCTGTTTCAGTCTGTGTATGAGCATGTGTACCTGTTTGTGCCTATGCATTACCTCATGGCTCTCCTACGTCTCCCCCCACGCCCCCAGTATGAGGAAACACAGAGCCAGCTCTCGGACCTGAGGGAGCGATACGAACGCACCGAGCAGGAGAAACGCTCCATAAACGACGAACTGGAGCAGTGCAAGGTCAACCTCAAGCTGCTGCAGGAGAAGGGAAGCAATGTAGGTATCTCAGCGTGCCAACCTACCTGTATCTGCCTAGGCACAGGTACAGAGAAGGGGGTGAAATAACACCTGTCTTTTTGGTCACAGGTACAAATGGGCAGTTATAGATATGCCTGGTTACTTTGGGCATAGGTAGAAAATTGTCTTCTGTTTGCATGCAGGTACAGAGAGATGGGTGTAAAACTTCTTGTGTTTAATTGAGCACAGGTACAGAAATGCAAATCTTCATGCACCTGTGTGTGTTTGAACACAGATACAGTGTGAGAACACGCTCTGAAACAGGTGGTCGTTGGTGTTCTGGAAAAACCATGGGAGCCTTAAGTCTTCATCATTTTATATAGTGGCATGTGTTTAAAAGGGTAGTTGAACCGTGATTAAGAAGTTGGTGAAAAATCTTTCTCTGGGTTGTCATGTGTCCCAGAAATGTCAGAAAACTCTTTCAAAAAGAGGATGAGTGAGAAGAGAAGGGATTGACTTCTCATCCACAGCAGAGTTTATATCACTGGCAGAACCAGCTTGTGGTTTTTAAAAAAAAAAAAAAAAAAACTCAAGCAGAGAAACAGTGTGATAACAGTTGATTTAGTTTGACCCAGTTCCACTTTCAGCAGCTCTGCTGAAGAGACTGGCCCTCTCAGAATATACCCTGTGTTTAAGGATAGTCCAATCTCAGCTGAGAAAGGTCAGCGTTGGTTCAATCTTTTGTTCTGTTTGAGCAACGAAACACCTGATTCAACACACAAATTAACCACAGGCTTCCGTCAAGGCCTTGATGAGGAGAGTGAGGTGTTTCGGTGATGGACAAGAACAAAAACCTGCGCTCTCATTAGCCCCTCTAAGAGAAGATTTGAGGACCCCTCGTGTAGGACAGCAAGGGGAAAACACTTACCCAGCAGTTCTGCAGTGGTCGCTGAAACCCCAGGGAGTTAGTTTCAGTCTGGCTTGTGCGCTAGGTCATGCTGAAGGAGATCAGTATGGCTTCAATATGTGAACGGTTGGGTGATGACATAACCAATCTGTGAGTGATTTTTTTGTTTTTTTTCTCTGGCCTGCAAAAACCTTGAATGAAGACCGGTGTAGGCTGGAGCTTGACCTGCAGCTAGACCTGAATTAAATCCCAGAGAGAGATGCTTCCGAACTTGCTTACGTCACTGTTCCAGACCTTCATGTGTTCAGCCTAGATACCAGCTGTTCAGTTTGAGGGCAGGAGTGAGTATGAGCTTTACCACAGATTCTTTAGACGCACCAGATACTCTGCTCCTCCCTCCATCCTCTCTGTCACTTAACGAGAGGAAGCGCGAGTTGCCAACAGGGGGTTTCCGGTGCCATGTTTTATACCGAATGACTGTTGCCACAGTTTTTTTTTTTTTTTTTTTCCCCTTAGTCATCGTGGCTCTTAAAAGACATTTCATAACTTTTATTAAATTGTTAATGTTTCTGCTCGAACAGCAGGCAGTCAGAACTCTTAATGCGAGGATTACAGATCTAAGCATCTGCTGCTTCTATAGGATCTGCATGCTTACTGTTTTTTATAACCACCAGTGTGGTAGTAAGAATATGGAGTGGAGTTACAGGTGTCTCCAAAGCAGAGGTGGCCATTGCTGGTCCCTCAGAGCTACAGTTTGTGCTGATTTCTCAGCATTTCATTGATCATTCAGTACAACTGGTTATGTAGTTAACCTGCTTTTCCTGGTTTAATGGGTATGATTTTTTTTTTTTTTTTTTTTTAAAGGCTACAATAAAACCCACTGAACTCTTGTTGTGCTCCATGACCACAGTGCGCAGCCCCTGCAATTTGTGCTGGCTTTGAGAGCCTGTAGCTTGGCCCTTAGTGCAGTTTCGCCCTGACGTCCAGCCCGAAGGCCTCAGATCTTCTCAAATTGCACAGCGGGGCAGTTAACCTGCTGTGGGATTGCTCTTTTTTTTAATTACAATTTTTTTTCTTCATGGTTTCGTTTCTTTTTATTTATTTATTTTTCCCCACCTCACCTCCATCAGCACGATGACTGCAATCAGCACCTCTCGGTTTGCAGCGTGTGAGGAAATGGGTCCTGAAATTGCAGTTCTGCTTTCTGTTTTCTCTTTGCTTCTGCGTTAAAAAAAAAAAAAAAAAAAAAAACCATGCAAAAAAGACGCAGTAGGCAAAGAGGAAAGATCGATGGCTGCTGCCATGATCAGAACTCATTTAGACACATGAGACAGGCCTGGGTAGTAACCTGGGACCTCCAGTCCACTGTTCCCAATATAATTCACTCCTGGGAGACACCCTGGTGTTATAGAGGTACTCTGTTATAATATTATTATAATATTAATGCAGTCATTTTTTTAATTGTTTTTTTTCTGCCCCCCTATGTTTTTATGGTCCATGGGGTTGTCTGATGGAGATTCTGCTCTGGTTGTCAGTGTGTCGCCATGCCTGAGGAAGCTGCGTCCCTCCCGTGGCGTGGCGGCGTCTCGCTTTGTTTGGTTTTTCAGATGTCCGTGTCACAGTCTGCTGATTTTAACGCTGGTGTCAGAGAGAGTTTGGCACCACAGATGTTTAGGGTCACACCCTGCAGACAGCGTTTTCACCGTACAGCAGCTTCTCTGTGTGACACACCTGCTAACCGTGTGTGTGTGTCTGGGGGTGTATGTCTCTGAGTGTGTGTGTGTGTGTGTGTGTGTGTGTGTGTGTGTGTGTCTGGGGGTGTATCTGGGGGTGTGTGTGTGTGAGTGTGTCTGTATGTGTCTGGGGGTGTGTGTGTCTGTATGTGTCTGGGAGTGTGTGTGTCTGGGGTGTGTCTGTGTGGTGTGGGTGGTGTGTGAGTGTGTCTGGGGGTGTGTGTGTCTCTGTGTGTGTGTCTCTGTGTGCGTGCGTGCGTGCGTGTGTGCGTGCGCGTGTGTGTGTGCGCGTGTGCGTGTGTATGCGCGCGTGTGGTGTGTTGTGTTGTAACTGGGTCACCTCCACCAAGCGGTCACAGGTCACAATGTGCTGCTGAACTGAGCACCAGCTCTGCCTCCTCTGGCTGTCACAGCGCCCACCCCCCTGCCCACACACACACTTCTGTGTCCTTCTCCCTGGGAATAGTGTCCAATCCCAGAGAGCAGGATCAGAAACCGAGAACATTTCAGGTTTTAATTTCCTGAACCTGATCCCCCCCACCTTCCGGAGGATGTTATAATCAGAGCTGCGGTTAGGCTTGACCAGTCTCATATTAATAATAATAATAATAAAAATAACAAATCTTAATTTTGAATAATGAGTCTTAATTTCCCCCCTTTACCCGTAATGTTGTGTTGTTCCTTTATGCCCCCACCCCCAAAGCTTCTAGATGTTAAAATGTTTGTTGCTTAGACATCCAACAGTGTTTCTGTATATGTGTTGTGTATATCTGATAGCCTTTGTCCCCCCCCCCCCCCCCCCTAAAAAAAAAAGGCCCTTTTTTGTTTGTTTGTCAGTCCCCTCTTCCCCTCCCCCTCCCCTCCCTCTCAGATCCAGTTTTCGTTGACTAGCCTCCAGTATTGATGACTGTAATGTCCCTTCCCTCCTTTAGCCATCCATATTGCAGCCTGTCCAAGCCATTTTCATCGGCCTTATCCTGGCTTTGCTGTACTGGTGCTTCGGCCAGTTGTGGTAGAAAGGTACACAGCGCTTCTGTCGAGTCCCCCTGTCTGTGTGTCTTGTCACTTCTGTTATCATCGTCTTCTGACTTAAAAAAAAAATAAATAAATAATAATAAAACAACACTTTATACAAATAGTGCATGGCAAAAAAAAATGTTGCTTCTCTCTTTCGCATCTGCTTTGCCCAAAATTCCTGTGTGGTTTTTTTATTTATTTCTTTTTTTGTTTTGTTTTATTTTGGAGCAAAGCAACACTGCGGGAAACTAATATTTCCTAATGTCCCTCTAATCATCTAACATTCGTCTGTCTTGCTTGGAATCACTAATATGTGAATATTCCTGTTCTGCTGTTTTTGGGGGGATTTTGGTTTTTGTGTTATCCTTTTGAAAAGCTTTATTTTTTGAATTACATTTTATATTCTGCTCCTTTTTTTTTTTTTTTTTTTTTTTTTTTTTTTTGCTTTCTCTCCCTCCCCCCGCCCCCCATTTTCGACTGGAAATAAACATGGCTTTTTATTTTTCCTCCTCACTGGAAGAAGGAAAGTCTTGTTTGGTTTCTCTTTTTGGGAATCCTTGTGTCACTCCTGAGAGGTTACTGGCTCTCGCAGTGTGAAGTGTAACTGTGCCATTGCTTCGCCCCACCGCTGCTCTCAGCCCAGGTGGAGAGGAAGCTGAAGGTGGACCTCCGGGGACAAGCCCGTTCTAACACCCCTCTCTCTCTCTCTCTCTCTCTCTCTTTGTCTCCCTCCATCGTTTCTCCCCTTTCTGTTGTCTTCTCTCTTCCTGCCCTTTTCCTTTCAATTTCTCCTCTACTGCTTTCTCTCTCTCTCTCTACCTCCTCTTCAAATCTCTCTCCATCTCTCTCTTGCTTTTTTCACTACCTTCACTATTGCAATCTCTTTCTCTCTCTTCCTCTCCTCCTCTTCTCTCTCTCTGCACATCTCCCTCTGTTGCTTTCATCGCATCCTTTCTCCACTATCTATTTCTATACCTCGCTCTTCATCCCTCTCTCCACCTCTCTGTCTCTCTGTCACTGTCTCTCTTTCAGAGTGGCTGGTTGCCCTGGATGCCCGTTGTTGCCGTGGTGGTTGCCGTGACTGCGGTTGTGCTTTACCCGGGCCTATCCAAGAGCAGCGCCTGAGCAAGCCCCCCCCCCCCCCCCCCCTCACAAATCACACCCAAAAATCTGCACCACCACCACACCCCCCTTACCCACCCACCCCCCCACTTCACTGAATCCAGGGTCCCATTACCCCTTTCCCCCTCCCCCCTACCTCTTTCATTACCTCCAGTTCCCAAACCACAGCTGTCTGCAAAAACACAGCACAGTAGGGCCCCTGCTTTAACTGTATAAAATGTAACTGTACATATTTAGAGAGGGAATAAAAATTGTAACTTCTACTATAGATGAAATACTTTATCTGCGGTTTATTTCTTTTTGTTCTTTATTTTATTTTTTTTCTTAATCAGTTTGTTGGGAATCTTACAATTAAAAAGTGGCCTAAGCTCTAGGCTCTTTTTTTTCTTTCCGATGGGTACCAAACTTGTTTCTTTTGGTAAAGTTTAAGGTTTTAAAAAAAAGAAGAAAATTGTCTTATATGGTTTGCCATATTAGTGTAAATGTGGTATTCCGGATATGGGGTTTTCAAAGCCAAATGTTTAATTAATATACTGGGCACATGGGGTTTAAGTGCCTACCATAGCTTCTAGATGTGTGTAATCGTGTGATCCAGTCTTTGTTTAAAGTGCCACTCATACTCCTACATAGGTGTTTAAAAAGGAACTAATCTGAGGTATCAAATGAAAAAACCAGTAAAGTTTAAAAAAAAAAAAAGAAAAAAGATCAAAAATAGTCTCTGTGGTGGCTTTGTACCCTTCCAGTCATATTTTTTTTTTTGTTCGCCACTATTTGTCTGAATCAGCTGACTCATTTTTTTTTTTTTTTTTGTGCACGTTCAACACGCTCCTCAGTTTGACTCCGTTGTTTATAGGCGAAAGTTTTTCGCCTGTTCTATCTGTGGTACTGCAGCAGTTTGTGATGCAAACAGTTTCTCTCTTCTCCTGAGACACATGGAGTTGTGTTTTCCCTCTTTCGCATGTTGCCACCAGTCCAAAAACAAAATGCATATTCGATTCAGCTTCCATTAGACGAGCCTGTCCATCCGCCCCTCTTGTTGCCTGGGTAACAAAACACAACCATAACACAAGTGATGGAGGAGTGAGGTTTTTTTGAACCAAAACTGGGAGGAGCTACCTCATTGTCAGTACCTCAAATGAAGTGGACCGATGACTGTATTTGGTATGGACAGGAAAACATTTTTGATTGGTTCAAACAAGTCAGCTGTGATTAGCTCCATCCTATCGGGATTCATGAAACCTGATTTCAGCCATCGTCACTGCTTACCACTGCCTGGCCGACAGCAAAACCCAAGGGCTTAGAGCAGTAGTTGTACGTTAAGGAAGCATCTCAGTCCTCAGCAAGGTGCTCTGCACCACGGTATAACTGCCGACTCCATTAAGACCGTATTTCAATGTAAACACGTGTGCCCCCTGCTTGATTTTACACAATTACCCCTCTCAAATTCAGTCTCCGGCTACTAGTGAAGCAGTCCTCATTAATTTGCGATAACCAAAAGGAGGTTGGGAGCTTTTAGAGAAGCAGCTTTCAACCCAAAGCACATTTAAATGGTACTGTGGTGTGGTTGACAAACATTTGCACAACAGTTTTTCAGTGGAAGCAATGGAGCTGCATTTTATTTCGCTTTAGGAACCCTTCGTAATAGGCGAATGGGGCAGTTGGACAGCTGTGTGACTTCACAAAAATGGGTGGAGCTACAGTCAGCTTGTCTGTCACTGGCTCAACTGACTCAGATTCAAAGGTGTTTGCTCTTTACAACAGAGCGATCCAAGTCTGGTTGAAATCGGGCAAGCTATTGTCGTATCTCTGCCTATTTCTGACATGATGATGACCTCATTCTGCAATTAGAAATCCAACTCCGCCTTCCAAAAAAAAAAAAAAAAACGGTTCTGCTCAGCCCTGTAGTGTCTTCATAAGGTCGGTCATTCATCTTGGGATTCTTGGGGCTCTTGTTCGGATTCGTCCATCGTCTCCTCATTGTCCCCTTCCTCCCCCTCGTCCTGTTCTTGCTCAGTGTCCACCTCCTCTTCCTCCTCGGAGAGCCTCCCCCTGCCGACCTGCTCCACCTCCTCCCTCAGCTCCACCAGGTACTCCGCGTTCTTGGCCCTGGCGTTCTTCAGCGCGTCGATCTCCTTCTGCTTCCCCTCCACCTCCGTTTCGTACGACTCCATCCAACGCTCCAGCTTCTCCTCCAGGTCCTTCTGGAGCTCCTGCAGGAAGCCCACCACCTCCTCATGGATGAAGAGCTCCTCCGCGATCCGCTCACGCAGTCGCTCCACCTCCGCCTCCAGCTGCTGCTCCCTGTGCTCATTATGCTCCTGCCCCTGCTGGATCTGTAGATCCAACCAAAGCCAAATATTTAATTTTACTTTACTTTATTTTATTACATTATTCACACCACCTTCCCAGTAAGGGGGGGGCGGGGGCATGGGCATCCTCAAAAACAACCAACAAAACATTTGCATAATACAAGGAGGCACAACACAAACACTCGCTGACTAATTATTCATTAAGCTGTAAAAAAATAACATGACCTGCCGTCATTAATTTTTTTTTTTTTTTTTAAACTAAAAACACATTTTAAAAAATGTTTTTGGGCAATAAAAATGTAAGTTTTATGGGCTTAACCTACCCCCACCCTCACTGCCACTAAGGCAGTCCATCAGGACGTCTGTTTACAGTGCTTGGGTGGGGGTGGGGGGGTCGAAAGCCGCACCTTGAGGTGTGAGATGCCCCTCATGTAGTCCCTCTCCATGGTGGCCTTGGCCTTCATCTCCTGCAGCTGGGCGCGGAGGTGCGCCGTGATCTCCTCGCGCCGGTGCACCTCCAGGGCGCGCTCCTTGGCGATGTCCCGCAGCTGCCTCTGCAGCGCCTGGGTGCGCCGCCGCCCCTCCTCCTCCCGCTGGATCACGTCCAGGTGGTGCGCCTTCTTGCGCTTCTCCTCGGCCACCGCCGCCAGCAGGCGGCTGATCGTTCCCGCCTCCTGGAGCTCCTCTAGCATTTCCTTTATCACCTTTTTGATTTTTTTTTTTTTTCACAAATTTTTTTTATTTTTGTGTAACCACAAAAATCCCAACCCACCCTACATAACCTCCACAAAAATCCCCCCCCGCCCTTATTTTTTGCATAGTCTTCTTATATTGTCATGTGGTGAAATTATTTGCATAATAACACGCATAATATTTCCCTAATATTTTCTTTATACAACGGCAAGTCCCGCTCTGTTTACCTGTGCCAGGAATTGCCGGTCATGCTCCACCTTCTCAAGAATGTCCGGCGACAGGGGCTTGCTGTCCAGCTGGTGGCGCAGCTCCTTGAGCATCCTGCGCCACTCCCTCTCGTTCTCCGCCTTCTCGTCCTCCTCCGTCCACTCCATCCCCTCCGTGCACGGCATCTCCGAGTCCTCGTCCTCGGCTGCTATCTCCGAGCCCGCTGTCATATGGCTGGAGGCGATGTGGCCCAGCACCGCCAGCTTGTCCGCACAGTCCTGCAGCACCATGCTCATCCTCATGCGCTCGAGGCACCAGTCGCTGTGACGCCATCGCGACTGCGCGAGCTTCTCATCCTCGCTCTCTCTGGCCTCGCTCTTCCTCTCCGATTTGGTCTCCATGAGATGTTTCTGCCTGCCTGTCTTTCTCTCTCTCTCCCCCACGCAGGTGATGTTGTGTAATTTTTCTTTTACGGTTTTTGAAAGATTTAAAGGAGAATAGGTTTTGTTTTTAGCTTTCTGAAAAGTCTTCGTTAAATTTACTCTTGTATGTTGGCTTACGTCCTCCGGTTTGGCACGATAATGTCCTTTTTAACATCCCAAATTCCTCAGAATTATGTGCGACCTCGACGGGTTTCAAAATTATTAATGGCGGTTTTTCGCATTAATTATCCTGGTTTCGTGTCCTTCTTGTCTATTTCAGCGGCCTTTAAGCGGCATGTGCGTCTCATTGTGTAGTTGGTTAACACTAACTGGATGGCCGGGGTCAGCAACAATTGTAACAGTGGTGTGATATCAGCGTCACAGAGGACGATACATAATTAAAATTCGAGGGAAACCGTTAAGAGCGTGCTTATAAAGTCTGTTAAACTTCTGTTGTGGTTACTGTTCAGCAAGGGTTGTCATGATTCTGGTCCATAAACATATAAAAATAAAAACCTTGCCCTGGCCTGTAGTAAGGTCAAATCGCATGGGATTTCACCCATCCATCCAGCAGATCCGTCAAGTTTGCGTAGGAAATTTTTTCGGGGTAATTTTAGGGGCAGTTTGTCACGTAAACCAGTGGTACCTGGTGAATTAACATTGAGGTCGCCAAATCAACGACTTATTGAAATGCGGTCTGGGGTATTGGCTGTACCTTTGCTGAGATAAAAAAAAAAAAAATACAAATGGACTGACGACAAAACTGCGTGGAATTTTAGATTGCATGACGTCATGGAACGCACATTAGGGAACCAGCTACGCAACGCAGTGCAATCAAATTGCACTTTTTTTTTTTTTTTTTTTTTTTTTTTTTTTTTTTTTTTTTTTTTTTTACATTTTTTTTTTTTTTTTTTTTTTTTTTTTTTTTTTTTTTTTTTTTTTTTTTTTATAAAGGAGTCACCCCACTGGAGTATACAGAGTTTGTTGCCCGTTGGTGGGAATGGGTAAAGGGACAATATCCCAAGTTCAGGGTGTAGCCGGAAAGTGTTTGGGGAGGAACGCATAGACGAGACTGGAATACGCGAGAGGGTGTGGCATTTGGAGACAAATAAACTTTGGTGTCATGAGTTTACCTTCTTTGTCTGTGAAGGCACTGTAAATAAACACTCCTCTGAGTCCTGTGAGTGGGGGGGGAAAGAAAAAAAAACAACAAAAAAAACCCAACAATCTGTGCAACCACAGTGTCATTGAAGCATCTCATTATCTTTGATTTAAGGCACCTTGTTCTCAGCTCTGGCAAACCACAGCATTTTTTATCTCTCTACAAACATTACAGCAAAAAGGACTTGCCCCACACCAAAAAAGAAAAAAGATTGAGACTGTGATGCTGTTGAGATTCAATTCATGCTCTTTCATTTCATTCCCCTCCCCCAATAGTGCTTTCAAAGCAGCCATGACACGATGGGAATGGAGGTTTCCCCCCCATCCCCCCCCACCCTCTCCTAACGCTTGGAAATCTGTCAGACATGCATTCATGGATCACAGAGAAGCCGGTTAGGTTTTGTGTGTGTGTGTGTGTGCGCGTGTGTGTGTATATATATATATGTATGTATGTGTGTGTAAATATCCACATTATGTACACATTACAGACACATTTTAAATAAAAGAGAAATGGTCAAACATGGAACCGATCACACATTCCTGTGTGCGTTTGATGGTGAATTCCATGGAATTCTCAGCTGAATGGAGTTCCAGAACCTAACAACCACCAACCTCCTCTTAGCCCCGCCCCCTTCTGCCTCATCAAAAGAAAATCCTCCTTTACAGTTTTGTCTGATCCAGTGATGGAAAGGGCTTTTACATTTTTTTTTATTTTTTTTTGGACCATCTCAGTTTTTTTATTTATTTATTTTTTTTTTATTACCCCCCCCTCCATAACTTAATATCCTGTGTAGGGTGTTTTGTGTTTTTTTTTTGTTTTTTTTTTTTTTTTTTTGTGGGGGAAGGGGTCACATGGCTGTGACTGGAGAGGCTTTTACTGGTGCATGAGCAGTTACGAATTTATAATCTTTACAGGTTTTCTGAATTGTATTGGATTATCCTGTTTTTTCTGTCAGTGTGTCACTGTTTAAGACTCTAAGCATCACACCCATACATGAGTGAAGACAGCACTTTTGGAGGAGCAAACTCAATGAAAAGGTCTTTAAAGCCCTAATGAAAATGCATGTATGCTACATTCACAGTGAAACTGATGCAGACATTAAGAAAGTGATTCTTGTATCTTTAAAAAAAAAAAAAAATATTCCATAACATTACAAATAAGGTAAATGTCCTTTTAATGGGAACTAGGAGTAGAAAACACTTTTTTAAAAAAAAAAAAAAAAAAGTTATTAAATAGTACCGTAGTTGAAAGTGCAAATTAAAGTTATTGGAGCGTCATCGTATCTGTGCAACTATAAGAATTGTCCGGTGTTTGTTGATGAAATAAAAGTCATTAATTTTGTGGAAGAATGTCTCAGCACACAAACTGTTAATGGGGAAAAAAGAGACTTGATTTTTCTTATTCCATGAATTTCAGTTTGCTTTGGCAAAGTTAGTCCACGTGGCCCGTTCTAGTCAAACACAAGCATTGGTGGAGAAGTATCATTTGTACATAGTTTTGTTTGCAAATATTGTTCTGAGATGCTTAAAACTTCAGAAGGACACTTTTTTAAGTAAATAATTGTTTAAAATATATTTTGTAAAGATGGAAAGTTACAATAGTTTCTGGAGTACAGATTTAAAGTATTTGCACTAACACATGTGATGTGCATGATTTTAATAAAACAACTTTACTCTCCTGCAAGCGTCCCGATTTCATTGTGCATATAATGGGGGTTTCAGGTGGTGGTACGGTTTTTGCGCCCATCAGGCAGCCGTGTTGAACCCAACCCCCCCCCCCCCCCCCCCCATCCCCGGGGATTTCGTTCCAGTAGCTGTTCATAATGAGGCCTTGCTGTTGGGTTCTCTTCATTCTCAGTGATTCAGTCATGTTTCCCCCCCCCACCCACAAACTAACCCTGGTACATTGGGTCTTCATTGTCCGTGTTCTTGGACACCTTGTTTCACCACCGCTTAACGTTATGATGACAGTGACAATTAGGGTTTGGGGGGTCTGCTCAGTATTTTGATTTCATTTTTATTTTGTTTTATTTTTGGTCAGTCACCCCCCCCCCCCCCCCCATAAAGGAGACAACTGTCCCATACCAAATCCAAATAATAAGGAAAAAATATGTAATCAAAGACAATAGAAGGAATCAGTTGTAATGGTAAATCCATTCTGTTTCAATAACTTTTAGAGTCGCTGTCCAGGAGTGAACGATTTGTTGAGAGCCCCCTGGGAATTTTGAGTTGGTCTGTCTGCCACCATCCCAATGGCTACCTCCAGTCCACATGCACTGGTACAAGTTCTCTCTGTTCATATTGTTAGCTATCCAAAAGAACGTCCGCAGTAATTTTCCACCAGTAGCTGAAATATCTGTGCCCTTGAGCATGGAATTGGGTACCCAAAGATTGGTCAACATCTCAGATGCTTTGTTACATTAACATAAGTATGAAGCACCAACACATGTACACCACATCAAATTCTGATCGCTCAGTTATAACATGGATATGCAAAAGGCAAGTGTGCCAATAGATGTGTAGCCATGTCAAAATTACATCTGCAAAACAGCTGCAAAAACCTGCCTCAATCCTCCAAACTTCATGCTATCATAACCAAGGAAACTGAACTGAACATAACTGAAAAAATAAAATTATGTGATAGACAATATAATGAAGGTGTAAGATAACGTGAAGACAATTGATTCCCTCATTATTGATTAAAAGATGAAACTGATCCTGGATCAGTACTCCTCCTCCTCTGGGACACTTTGTGAATGAACGTGTGAATGCTGGTCTGTGTAAGGGCTGCTTGTCTCTTAACATTGACATCTGCAGTGCGTGTAATCAGGACTGTGCAAAGACTGTGACGCCATGCTGTAAAATGAGTCAGTCTGGCCAGGGTCAAGGCCAGAGGAACACAACCCTGGCATGTCATATCCTTCCAGCCAAACCGTTCCCTCCACACAAACTGCATTTTGGGGTGGGGGGGGGGGTGTGGGGTGAGGTATGGGACAATGAGCCTGTTTCATCAGGTGGCATACCAAGTCAGCCGGCCAACTTTGATAAAACATGCGAAAGCTAAAATTTTTAAGAGGCTGTTTTAGTTCACAGTTTGTGGTCATTAACTGTTGTGTAGCATCAACATGCAAAATTGATTTGGAGCCAATTCCATAAACAGGAAAACCGTGTTCTCAAAGTACCCACCAAATTTAGCCGGGTAACCAGTGAACCTATTTCATGGTTTGCCACAAAGCATCGTTCCACCCCTCCTCCTCCATCCATTTTTACACCAATGGAAAAAATAAGAAAGGAGGGAGGGAGGCGCTCGCATTCAAAATCAAATTAAATCAAGCAGAGAAAAAGAAATTTTAATAGGGCAGGGGTGGCTTCGTCTGAGAATAATGAATTTTACTCATTTAAGAAATTACATAATACCTGTTACCCTCCTCCACCCCTGGATGAGGCAACACCCGTTCACGAACACTAAGCAAACAAACGTCATGAGTGCCTTTAGACTCACACTGCTGCTCGAGTTTGTCGAAGGCCTCTTTTGACTCATCCTCACATTTTTCAGCCATACAATCACATCCTGGAATCTGAAAATGGTGGTACGCAATGACCCAAACCCAAAAAGTGATATGTCAGTGTAAGTATGAGTTTTTTTGCCCATAAAAGTACATTTTCTGGTGTCCTCCTAAAATTGTTTCCCTTGCGCGATGACATGCTCTATACATTACAGGTTTGATATAGTAATGCTCTTCCCAAGAAAATGAGGTGTAACTTTTCTGTCACCACTCTCCTTTTTTATTTATTTATTTATTTTAGTTTTTCTTCCAATAAAATCAGGAAGCTTGGCTTGCACAAGGCTTAAATACGGTCACCTCTGTATTGGATTATGTTTTGTAATTGGCACACTTTGGTTGGTATCATATAGGGAACAACTTTTATTTATATTTTTCCACATATCATTGTTTCATAATGTATCATATAATACAAAAATTGGATATGTGAACCAAAACAGGAAAAAAAGAGAGGACATTGGATACATGGTAAGTTTTCCAAGGACACTGAAGTGCTGGTGCTAAGCAAAGTACGAAGTGTCTTTCTCACCACAAGGCTCTAGGTGGCAGCACTCAACAAAATGTAAAGTGGTTTCTGCTCTGTCTCTCACACAAAGCGGCATTATCTCCTATTTTAAATCTTTGATTTTGTTATGTTTTCAACTGTCTTGACCTGCACTATTGACACCTTCCTCCTCAGATTGTTTTCATTGTTATTTTTAAAACTGCTTCTTCTCCTTACCATGACCTTTGACCTTTGGAGAGGGCACCTCTTCCTGCAGGGACCCGTGCTCATGTTTGAGGAAGCCCTGTTGGTCACAGATAACTTTACCATGGAAACTTGTCACTTGGGGCAAAGGAAAATTATGTGATACTGTTTTCTGGGAAAAAGGATGAAGACGATTCCAAAATATTAATTATTTATTTATAATTTCTTGTTTTCAAATAATCGTGTTTAAAATGTAAATTCCTTTGACGCTAGTGAAATTCCTGCAGATTTTTACTGATAATTTTGTTACAGAACTTTTCACTTTAGCTTTCACTGGCAAGACCAAAATTATTCTCTTTAATGATTGCTTGTTTTGGTCAGTAACTGGGGTTGTTGAAGCTTGTCAGAGACACACAGGTGTATTTTGAACTTCCACCAACATAAAAGACAATATATCTGGTCCCTGTGTGACACTTTGATAAAGTATTTTAAATGTGTATTTCCCCCATTACATCATCATCAACACTGCCATCTATTAGACACCTTTACCCAGAGTAATTTACACCATATACTATTCACTATCCTTTAATTAACAGCTGGATATTTATGGCAGTGATTCAGGTAGTGATTCACCTTGCCCAAAGGTACAACAGCAGTGCCTCACCAGGGAATTGAACCTGCAACCTCTGAATTACAAGCCAAGATCCCTGACCATAAGAGGTGCAGGCTGTGTGACCTGATCAGGTATGACTGCTGATCAGTCATGGAGTTCAAAGTAATTCCAAATCTAAATTTCACACGGGTCTGATACGGACTCAAACTTGCAGCTCCACCCTCATGGGAGTGCCACAGCCCCAGGGGATGGAAAGGAGAAGAGTTGGGGGCAAGGTTAGGCATGGCGCCCTTTTCCGCCAAGACTTTGTGCCGTGGGGCGCACGAGGCGCCACGGCCCCTGAGGCATCTGTGGCGTGTGCACGCCTCCGCAGACACTGAGTCAGGGCCACCTGTGACGGAGGGGGACCAGGTGCGACAGACAGATCATCGCCCTGTCTGGCCTACCACCAGCGTTCCAGCCTACCTGGGTTCACACTGTGACAGCTATTCATCACATGTTTAACTCATATTTTTTTAAAAAACATTAATCAAATGTAGAGTATTTCCTTTTACTGCGGGAATTTCCAGGTGTTTCACACAGACAATGTAATCAATTCAATGTTGTATTTAAAACCTTTGAAAATTCAAATTTGTGTGGATAGAGTGGAGTCCAAAGATACAAATTGGCTCTACTAAATTAAATGTTTATTTGCACATGGTAAACCCCCAACTCATAGAACTCATCCTAATTGTGAACATGGTTATGATGTAGGTATGACTGTGGCCAAGGTGTCGCTGCAAACCAGTAACAAAATGGATTTATTTTTTCAGGACAAAACTGACCTAAAAATCTATATACTAAATACAACATTGAGCAGTTTATACTCGCTGAGTTGGTCCTGGAGAAGGAGAAGTTTGTGCCATAAGAGAAATACACAGCTATAATTTGGGTGAGATTCTTGACACACAAAAAGGCGAGTCTGTATGACCCAATCCAGTGACTTTAGAGGCTGTGGGTGCCAATGATTGCGTCATGGAGACGCCTGGGGTAGCATAATGCTAACTGATCCCTAAAGTGTCAATGACACAATAGAAATTTTTCTTAATCATAAAGAGATGGGTTAAAGATTTGAGAACATTAAACAGGCTGGATTATCTATACAGTGCTACCAAACTGCTCTACATTACATCTAAGTATATATTTTAAAAACTTACATTGTTTTATTAACAGAGTCTGTAGCAAAAACTGCAATATTTTAAAGTGTCCGTTTGTTTTGGGACGTTAAAACGGGTGTCAGAACTCACATCATGGAAGGCCGTATGTCTGCAGGTTTTTGTGGTTTCCTCTTTCAATCAGTGGTCAAATTAGACATTGGAAATATTTATGGGTAGAATGAGGTATTGTGACTGACACCAAACATAGGTGGAGCTGCAATTAGCCATTCATTATGGGATGGAAATTTTGTTTTTTTTTGTCTCATGACAAGACATTCTGCCATCACTGCTTGGAAACAGTGTGTGCAAAACTGTTTTGCCAGTGAGTGACTTAAATTAATCATTACTTAATTGTGTAAAACGCTGAAAAGCCAGCGGACACTTGAAGCCCCCCAGAGCTGAAGTCTGGCTGGCCTGTCTTCAGCCCTGTATACTGTGAACAAAAACAAAAGGGTGGATGTCCTTCAACGGTCCTCACAAAGCAAGCATGCCTAACTACGGAGGCTGGGCCTGCATGTCAACATGGCGGCCAGAGAGAGCACAAGGCCAGATGGCCATCAATCTCCACTGTGGGCGTGGGCGGGCAGGCGAGCATCTTCCTCTTTCTCTCTCGCTCTCCCTCTCCCTCCTGGTTGTGATGCAATGCCACTCCACCCCAGTGAATCATGCAGATCCCAACACGAACTGCAGAGAAAATGAGAGCACACGAAAGGGAGAGAGAGAAAAGAGCAGGAGAGAGGGTAAACGAGAGAGAGAGCTGGAGGCGAAGAGTTAAACAGAATTGATTTGGTTTGGGACAGGTAAAAAAAATATATATAAATGATAAAAACATTTTAGTAGTGCCCCAGAGTATGTTGCAGGGAAGTCTTAAAACACCTGTTTTCACTGTGATCCTTGATAGACACAAATACAAACAGTAACCCATGTACAACACCGATACACAAAAGCTTATGTGCGAAAAGCACAAGCTCGACCACAAGCAGTATTTATGAGGAAACACAGCAGGACACAACAAGCAGTGAGTGAGAAAGAGAGCGAGAAACCTGAAGGCAGGCATATATGTAATAATAGAACCTGTTTATACTGGAAGGAGTATCTAAAGATCTGTGTCAACAGAGGTGGGGGCTGAGAGATGAAGTCAGTGCCGGAAGTCATGGTGCAAAAGGTGTGGCTCCAGACTGCGCCCAAACGTGTACAGATATTCTTCTCTGCCGACATCTCCTTTCCAAGGGCGTTATCAGCTTACACTATGATATTCTATGTGTTTTTTTAAAAGCTGTTCGTTTTTTCATTACTCAGCAAACACACAGCAACTGTAGCGCAAACCCTGGTAAAACTACAACATTACCAACAAATTAAATGCTTTGAAATAGTGTAAAATAAATACATTTTTACACAGCTGACCACAGCCCCAGCCAACCAACCACCCCCCACGCAGGTGCAGATGCATAATTAAGAAGATTTTTTTTCTGATCATGATTACAGTTGATTATAGAAATTTCAGTCAGAATGGAATACATTTTGAGATAGCAGAAAACAGAAAAGAAACCATATTTAACGAGGATTACTATGACAAAACTTATAAGCGTGTAAGCTGTTTTGAAACTTATATTGTTGCTGAAAGTTGCTGAATTATGTTCGATGTAGGCATAAATGCATAAAACCCTTGCCCGAAGGATGTCGTCTGGATTATAATTGCCTTCTGTGTGTGTGTGTGTGTGAGTGTACTGAGTCAAGACATGGAAAACGGGAAACGTAACATGACAAGTTGTATTAGCATGGCACTGCAAGGGTGGCGTCATCCAAGTCTTTCCTTTATAGCGAACGCGCAAGCGCAGCTTTTCATTGACCAAGGAAAGACTCCAGACTGCAGGACCTGCACTGAACCACACGCTCCTCAGCGAAGACAGCCAACGGAACGACTCAACGGGAAGAGAGCAAGTTGGAGTAACGAAAGATGCCGGTGACAGAGAAAGATTTGGCAGACGACGCACCATGGAAGAAAATCCAGCAGAACACCTTCACGCGCTGGTGCAACGAGCACCTGAAGTGTGTGAACAAGCGGATAGCTGACTTGCAGTGTGACCTGAGCGACGGCTTAAGGCTTATCGCCTTGCTGGAGGTCCTTAGCCAGAAGAAGATGTACAGAAAGTATCACCAGAGACCCACCTTTCGGCAGATGAAGCTGGAGAACGTGTCGGTGGCGCTCGAGTTTTTGGACCGAGAAAATATCCGCCTGGTGTCCATAGGTAAGTCCCTCCCGACATTTGTGGGGGAAAAAAAGGAAAGGGGAAAAGTCATGCGATCCCTTCCACCTGATAAACAAACAACCTCATAACTTTTACAAGCGAAAGCATAATTGGTTGCAAGCAATCGTTTGTGTTTTCCCAACCGTGTTCTGTTCTGTTTTGTTTTGTTTGGGCTCTACGTGACCACTTTTAAAGGAGTCGTGTCAAGTGCACGGTCCTTACAGTTCTACGAGGAACCCTTCGGAGTGTAGCCGTTTGAATGAAAAACACCTGTCCCTCACAGACAGCCATTACTGCGTAGGAGTAGGGAATGCCACACCACGGGGCAGGTGATATGCCCTCGCTACACATCTCCATTTTAACACGTCAGGCTCATATGCGGATTTATAAGGTACAGGAGCCAAAGTGTTTGGTAGCATCCATTTCAAAGCGACCCTTTTCCCTGAGCTTCCGGTCACCTTCCTAGTGTTAATAACTAAAAGTCTAAAAACCGAATGAAGTTAAGTACTCATGCATCTCTTGGTTAAAGTTCATTGACAAAGACCAAATTATCTTCAAGTGAAAATACTGTCCTTGCAAAAACGCTGTGGCTAAATGGCAACATTTATGTGGAGAAAGTTTATTTTAATGGAATAGAGCTAAGGCTGTATGTTGTCTGGAGACTGTAAGGTTAAGCAAAGCTTTGGAATTCTGGTTGTACAACATTTTTGCGCAGGTTTTTTATTCGTTAACTGTTCCTGACACTGGAGTGTTGTGTGATCGACTTTGACTGAGTCGCAACTGCTCTCGGTCGGTGGGATAACTTTTTCAGAGGAGGCTTGTTTTAAACGGGCAGTAAACCCACGGCTTTCTGTAATTACTGGTTAGGAACTTAACTGTAAGAGTGGTTAGGACATTGCAGTGCAGCAATGGTCTTTGCGCAATGAATAACCTAAAATCTTCTTCATTGGCAGTGCTGCTTTTTTCATTACGGTGTACAGTAGGCTATTTCGCTACTTTTGATGTGCAATCATCATGCATAAAGTGTGGTCGGTTGTACATGTTTCATGACCATTTTGGCATTAGCTGAAAATACGTTATCCACTCTGGTCTGAAAGTGCTGTTGAAGGTCCCCTCTCTCTGTAGTTTCTGCATTAACGTGGATCGTCAGTTCCTCGCTTTCTTCTCGTACAAGTTGGCTACGGATACTTCAGCGTTGGAAATTGATTTGCCCGCAGATGTTGCAGAGTGCCGTTAAGATTAAAAATAGACTCCAATGGTAGTTATTACCCTGAGCTGAATTACAGTGCGGTGGAGGGATTGTTACTGGACCGCGCCAGCTCTGTGCAACTGCCCGAAGCAGCGCGGTAACACACAAGTGATGAAACCATATACTTGGTTTAAGCAATGTATTTTCTGAGAGAGAGGGGAAGGGCGCGGACATGTGCTTTGTCACTCAGCCCCGGTTTGCACTTTGTATGTCTGCAATATATGATCAGTCACTAATGTGTGCATGATGAATGTATTTTATTATATAAAATTGCTCAT
This sequence comes from Albula glossodonta, assembly GCA_019788955.1. NCBI lineage: Eukaryota > Metazoa > Chordata > Actinopteri > Albuliformes > Albulidae > Albula > Albula glossodonta. Next base: position 784,392 of record JAFBMS010000096.1, on the reverse strand, counting down.
GATTTCCCTTCTATCCTTCAGGCTGCATGCCATAATCCAAAACGAACTAATGCACGAACAGGACGATGCCTGTAGCGTGTAATTCACCTGTGATGACGCACCTTTGGGAAAAGGAAAACTACTATTTTATGAACCAGGTGGCTATCTCACGAGAATCGGGCGCTGTCTGTGTCAATTACTCATTCAGTGCAGAATTGCATACACAGTGAGGTCAAAACACTGCCAAACATTGTCATGGAAACGAAAACGCTACAGCGCGAGAGATCAGAAGTCACTAATGTGTGAAGGCCCGTCCCTCACTGTCTCCATGTGTTGGTTGAAATGAGTAACATGTTAAAAGAAAACATCAAAGCAGGGGAGGGGCGGTCACACGTGCTAAAAGACTGTGCCTATAAAGATAATTTGCTTACAGCTGAAACATTGGCAGAAATGATTCTGGAATCCGAGTTTAACGAGAGATTCCAGGCACATGATAATCCAGTTCAGATGCTAGGGAATTTCACCATCTGATAAATTGAGCAAATAAAGTGTGAGTGCCGAATGTCTCTGTCAAGCAAGCTTCAGTGTCACAGTGAAATCTCATTCTTTGGCTATGTACGTTTTCTTTTTCCCATTTAAGTCCCTAGTGAAACCATGCTGCTTGGTGTAGATCTACCTCCAGATGAACTGTTTACATTTTGTATGATATTGGGGCTCAGACTAGTTTTTGTAACAGGCTGTGGAAAAAAAAGTCAAGTAAAACCCTTTGGGAAAACTTAATCGCTCCAGCCAGTCAATCACAAAGCCACCCAGCCAGCTGAGTTACCATTGTAACAGCGTTCTATGACTCAGGGGGTGATGCAGATGATGCGATGAACCACAGGAGGTGCTATTGAGCAACGTGGAGGGGCACACCCTGTTGTTAAACATTACAATAAGTGGACATCAGTCATGCAGTAGGGACATGGTGTGTGTTTGTAAAAAAAAAAAAAAAACATTTGAAAGTCCCGCATGCAGGCTAGAATACTGTCGTCAGTATGATTTAATTTTTTTTTATCAGTTCTTCGTAGTACATATTTCAAGTTATGAGCACGTATAGAGCGAAAGTATGTCATTTTAGGTAACTGTCCTGAGCAGCCGTGGTTTTTGCACATCTGCGGCGCCCCTGGAACCATATACCCATGGATAAGGCGGTCCGACTACATTGACACAGGATCACAAAGCAGTGCAGACGAACAGCAAACAGGTTAAGGGGGCACACATCAGTCCTCATGATGTTAGGTTTAGTTGATGTACTCAGTTCCCATAGGAACAAGCATCTTCCAGCCCCTGGCTGTGGTGTGGAGCCGTGTTCACACTCTGCGCCCTGATAACATAAGTGAGTATTCAATGTTTGGAGAGCGAGTCTGTCCAGCACTGATTTCCCCTCCCAGTCTTGCTGACTCTGTCTCTGTGCTGCTCTGTAGTATCTTACCTGCTGTTCTTAGTGTTTTGTTTGAGTATATGCTGGGGGGTGGGGGGAGGTGTCGGTGTAATGGTTAACGAACTCATGCTCTAACTCAGAGCAGGTGGGTTTGGTTCCCAGGTAGGGCGATGATGCTGTACCCTAGAGCAAGGTAATTTCGTAAAATGTCCAGCTGTATAAACAGCTAGTCTGTGGACATTTAAACTGTGTACGCCATTGGCCATTGTGGAGGAAAATGTCTGCTAAAAGCCTAAATGAAATGCAATATTAAAACTGGACATGTGACAACCCTTCTGAAGGAGCCCCAGCGCTCAGTGGCGCAGTATGGACCTGGTACAGGCCACAGGGTGGGTCACGCCTTAATAACAATGCTATTACTGTGGGCATGCAGGGTGAGTCACCACCTTAATAACAATGTTATTACTGTGGGCACACAAGGTGGGTCACCACCTTAATAACAATGTTATTACTGTGTGCACATGCCCTGTAGGAGCTGCTTATCTTGTGGTAGTTAGCGCAGACAAAGATCTCCACAACAGAAGTGCTAAAGGAGTGTCACAGTGTTGTAGACTGTTTGTGTGACCCAAATGTTTCGTGCCTAACAAAGTTTTTTTTTTTTTTGTTTTTGTTTTTTTGTTGGTGTACACTAGGTGTGAGGGACTCCCTTTGCTTGTCCTGTTTTAGGTTTTTTTTTTTTTTTTTCCTCCTCCACACCTGTGACAAAGATGTCCCCTCAAGTGCTTTAAAAAGCGTTCCCCTCCGCCCTATGTGAGTGCAGTCCCCACCTCCTACGTTGAATAGGTGGAGGTAACCCAACCTGAGCCGCATGTGACTGGGATAAGCCTGGGGCTGGGAGGCTGAGCACTAAATCTGCTTGAGTTTACAGAATTTGGGGGGAATTACAGCGGAAGCAGGAGAGGACAGTGCCCAGCTGACCCGAGCTGAGGCACTGCTCCAAAACTGCGAGTAACTGAAAGGGAACACGTTTTAAATAAGGATGGAACCCCTGTTTTTATATCCGGGTCCTGGAGTTTAGCAGCATCTGCTGTTTTTTGTTACTTGGCACTGAATGACCCATTATAGACCTATTGGTTTCACAGTTGACTCGACCTTATCTGGTTGCCTTGGGCCTGAACTGAAAAACAAAAACAAGCCACACACTGCAGCCTCCAGGAGCAGGGATGAGAACAGAGGGATTGAAAAAATAAATATTTGTATTTCTTCTTCTATGAGCGAGTGGTGCATTTTGGTCCTCCTCGAAGTAAATTACGAACAACTGGTACCCTGTTCATGGTGCACTGTCTCCACTCAGTTTGCCTTGCCATGCCGTGCCCAGGGGGATTCCCATTGCATTTGGTTGTGGTTTTTAGGTTTGGAAATCGGGTAATGGAAAATACATCAGGCTGCAATTTTTTTTTCCATTCCATAATTGCGTAGTTGAAGTTGAGATTTGTTTTTTTTTTTTTTTGATGCACAATTTTGAGGTTTTAGTTTTTGTGCGTGTGCGTTCGCATTTGTTCACAATCACACTCTGTAGTGTCGGTGCCACGCTGGTTTTTATGACACTTGGCCTGTAAGCCTTGCGCTCACAGGAAGTGATCGATGGACGATCTCCAGAGACGGTACTCTATAGACATCACCATTGAGCACCATTGCCAGACCCAGACAATGGGTTTTTTTTTTTTTTTTTTTTTATCACGGGTCATAAATGACGAAGACGGGACTCTGATACTTCAGAGGTGGACAGGGGTCATTGCGGTTCTCAAACACCAGCAACAGTCGATGCTTCCTGTTGCCTCACCGCTGGTGAGGTCGGTGTGTCGCTGCTCATTTAATGAGTCAGGCTTGGCCGTTTTGCTCATCGCCAGTCAAATTGCAGTGATAGCCGCTGCTCATCTCGACTCCAGACGCCCCGTCTCTGACAGAGCGTCTGGGAAACTTGCTTTATGTTCTGCAAAGGCTGCAAAAGGAGAGCAATCTAAGGGTAGGAAGGGAGGAGATGTGCTCGTAGTTGAGGAAAGGAGGGCACATACATCCATAGTTTGTCTCAGGGAGGGAGGGACCCAATCAGCGTCAGTGTGATTGTTGCTCAGTAGGGACCCCTGCTGGTCAGCCAGGCTACTGCAAATAGACTGGTGGTGTGAAAACAGGCGGCGACCAACGTCCTGTGTTTCAGAGGACGGCACGTGTGTGTCTGGGGTCCCCAGAAGCAGTGGGTGTTGTGACAGCAAACCCAGCCTGGAAAGAACAGTAGGGCCTTCCAAACTGGGAGAGGGAAAAAAAGAAATGGGGGGGGGGGGGGGGCATGAGAAAATAAATTAAATAACTTGGTCAATTTGGCTCTTTGCTCACCCAGGCGTTTCGTTCTCGATGGGCATGGCTGCTCTCGCGGCATATCGATCTCGTTAAGGCGGGCATGGGTTTGATCATTGTGTGGTCCGTGGATGTCTTTAAATAGTCACGGTGGTTTTCTTTGCATCTTCTGAAGTTTTGGATCCCACCCACTCCCCCCTGTCTGAAGCAGCTGAGTCAGGCTCTAACCATGAGCTGAGAGGGATGGGACGTCGCAGGCTCTTATTTTCCAAAGTCGGGCAGAAATTATGCTTATTATGTGCTGTGGGAGAGCTGAGTGCTCCGGCTGAAGGGTTGAACAAGCGCCCTGTTCGGCATATCCAGCCAAGCAGGCTCTCATACAGCACAGCACCAGTGCAGCCTCTATTATTAGCCTACAGAATAGAGATTTGGTTGCCCGCACAGGTAAGCGGAGATGTAATATGACTTGGACACATGGTTTTTTGTCTTTTTTTTTTTTTTTTTTAAATTTTCCCTTGTTGTGTGGTCCCTGCTTGTGTGAACACGGTCTCCTTTTTCATCAACCTGCTTCTCATTGGAAGACAGTTATGGCACTGTTGGCTGAGAGCTTTTTTTTTGTTGCTAGACTTCCAGTAAATGTTTGCCTGTAATCACGGCCCTGTGTGCTGTAGCACGTCGCGGTTAAACAGCTCCTCTGTTTCAGGACTTGTTGAGAAGCAGCAGGGTACGGGGTTCCCATGGTGCCTTTGGTTTTGTAGAGGGCCGTTCCTGGATCAATTGTTGGTGAACCTTTTCTAGTACAATAATAATATTTTACCGAGCACATGTCACATAAATGTTCCCCAAATCCCAAAACAATTTTTTCCCAAAAATCCTCCCTCTGAGATGTAGCTCTGATTGACATGCATTTTTTTTTTTAGGTCTTAGCTGCCTTATGCCCAAGTCAAGTAAAAGAAATTCTGAGTAGGACTTGAATATTTTTTGTAGGTACTATAAATAAAATAAATACAAAAAGGAAAAATAAAAATGTATTCCGTCCGATGGTGTTACACAAAGGGTTTAAAGACCGGCAGCCCTGTACAGTAGCAGTGTGGTGACTGGGTCTCGCTGGAGTTCTCTGTTGGGTGCTGCTCCTGCCCCCCCCCACCCCCACTGCAATTTGGCTGAACTCCGGGAAGGACCAGGGACCACTCTTCCCAACCCCCCCCCCCCCCCCCCCCTGGCAGGGTTCTGGCTTGTCAGAATCTTGTCCTTGGAAGCTGTTGAAAGGTGCCTCCCCCCTCCACCCCATGCCTTTTTTTTTATCCTTGTACAAAACAGACACGATGAACATATAAGCTTTTAGAAAAGCGGTCACTGCAATGGAATTCACCCCTTGTTTTACTGCCTTTAATCACATGCCAGACCTGGTCCCCCTGAAAAAACTAGAACCCCCTTCTTTAATAAATAAGTAAAAATAAATCATGTTGGGGAGGGAGAGCTGTGGGGCTGCTTTTTTACTGTATAACAGCACGGGGGGGTGGGGGTTGGGAGGATCCACCAGTATGGAGATGCACTGCGTGTCCGCCGTTACCGTGTCCAGCGCCGATACCGTGTCCAGCGCCAGTGAGATGCATACCATTCCCTGACTTTTTCAATTTGAAGTAGTCAGATTTTTAATTTTTGTTTTTTTTGCATTTTATTTTAACACTGAGAGCCTCCCAGGGGTTGTTCAGTCAGTGTGCATGTTCTGTGTAATTTGGCAGTCTGGAAAAGGGGTCATGAAACTTCTGGAACCCTCCGGGGGAGCGAGGCTAAGTAAGTGCCTCTTGTGGAGGTGGGGGGGGGACACAGACACCCCCCATCACCCCCCTCCCTCCCTTTTGACCTGTCTTCTGTCTAAACTCACCCCCCCATTAGATTAACTGCCAATGATGGCTTTGAGAGAGCCAAGTGTAATTCTGTTACCCCATAAGGCAGCGGTGGTTGGGTGGGTGGGGGGGGGGGGGTTTAAGACTACCACTTTACACGTTGCCTGTGATTTTCTGTCGGGGTCGAGGTAGGCAAGAAATTGAGAAAGAGGGATTGTTAAACTCAACTGGGGAGGGGAAAAAAAAGAACAACAGCTTTTTACAAAATAAAACCCAGTGAGTTGTTTTTGAAATCCATTTAAAGTTCGTAACCGCTCCATATCACCTGTATGTTTTTACAGTTTTTCTCTTCATTAAATTTCGTTGGTATTGTATTTTTTTTTTTTTTGACGTTTGCGTCACCAGTTTGCTCAGTGGAAAACAGGCAGGCGCTGACGTGTGGCACATTTGCACCAGTCAGTAAATATCAGCTCGAGATTTCCAGCGTCTGTTTGCGAACAACTTAGTCACGCATGAGCTGATGTCCAAAGGCTTGTCCAAAGCCCTCCAAGGTGCGGTCACAGTGTCTCCCATCTCAGAGCGTAGCCGGCTGAAATTCATTACCAATTAAGACAGGAACAGAGAAGGTTCCCAGGACTATGGGGCTTTAAAGAGAATTAGTTTGAGGTTGTGGGGGGGGGGGGCGCTGCCTGTTATCAGCACCTGGGTGATTACCAAGCCTGTCATGCGGTAAGCGATTACCTGCATCTGTGCTTCTGTCTGGGGGGCGGGGCGGGGCGGAGGGGTTGGTGTTAGAGTCATGAAAGAGTTTGACTTACAATGCTAAGCATCTATAAATCAACTGCTTACTGCTCCATAAACTCGATGGGCACTTTGTGTGTCATGAAATTGCTCCCATCAATAAATTCTGCAGACCGTGTTTTGAGTTTTCCTTGTTTTTTTTTTGTGTTTTTTTTTCAACATCAGTGAAAGCTTAAGGAACTGGACTATATTAATTTACTCCAAGAGAAAATAAAAGGGCAGATTGTACTGTGAAGTTCGAGACTGTAGAACCAGTGTATTCATGCCCACCCCCCTAGCCCCTTCCCCAAACAGTCAATGTTAGGCCATTATTTCATATTGAGCCTGAACGTCTTGCATTATGTTCACAGCTTGGTCATAAATCCCAGTCTTGGCCATAGGCAGCGTAGTAGTTTGTTTGACGGGGCGACTCTAGTTTGCTAGTTAGCTGATGGGGTCTCGAGCTAAAGCCAAGAAAAGCCCTGCCTGTTTTAATGCAGTGGTCTTCTCGTATTTCTTTCGTTTTGCCTCTGTATCCGTTTTGGCATTGCGGCATCACATCTGGCCACGAAGATGAAGACTATAGCATTATGAAACGCCGAATCCAACCCATGAACCCGTGAAATGAACGGAAACGGATCACACCCAATCCCGTAATTCTTCTAATCTGACACTTGTATCCAATAGCGTTCAAAAGAAAGAAAAAGGGGAAAAACAAAAAGGAGGGGTGGGAACTAGCAGCAGTGTTGCTGCTCGTTGTCCTGTCAGCAGTGCCGCTCGTTAACGTAGCGCTAATGGTTCCAGCCGCCCGGCGGTGGAGCCCGGCCCAGGCTTGGCTCGGTCTCCGGGAGTTCCTGTTCGGCTCAGAGTCGGGTTCAGCCAGCGTGCCGCCAGTGCCCTGCCCTCCGCTGGGGACTGTGGGTAAATCCCACCCTCGGTGAAGGGAGCTGTCATCGCCTCTGATCCCCGAGCTCGGATCGCCTCATTTATCATAGCGCAGGTGTGGCTTTGCTTACCGTACACCTCGCACGTCGGTCCAGGTGGGCCTGTCGGAGTCGGAACGGTGCAAACCTCTCACTTGTGTCATTGTGTGATCGCCGCGGAGAGTCATTCTCTCCCCCGCTCTCCTGATGTGGTGGAGTTCAGAGATGCTAGCCTAGCACTGGAACTATCTCTGTCTCTGATCTCACACCCTTGAGAAGCATTGGGCCTGTGAATTACGTTCCTTGGCTCGGGACCTTGGTCTTTAGCTCGGCGGGGTAAATGTATCTGTTGTTTTTTGGAGAGGGTGGTGAATGGTGTGGTTAGAATCCTGCCCCTGGTTCACCGGCACTGTTGCCTGCTTCAGTAAGCAATTCCCCCCCGACAGTGAGGCAGGAGTTACCCACCCCCATTTGATGAATTGCTCCTGTTGACCTTTTGCTGTCTTGGCTCTCCCCTTCCCGTCACCGGGAGTACGTTTTTGGCACCCTCGGGCAGAGGAACAGAGCGGGATTGTGGGACGTCCTGGTTAGCATGGAGCTATGAGATGCCGTACCCAAGTGCAAAACAAACTGAAGGTCCGGGGGGCAGGCGGGAGGGCGGGGGGGGGGGGAGCAGGGGACAATCAATCTGGGTAGCCACTGCTGTACCTACCGCCTAACCTGTCTGGAATTTCCACACGCAGTGATGTCACTGCCCATGTTCACTAAGCGTCTCTCAGTGGCATGGCTGATCTAGGATCAGTTCAAGCTCTTTAGCTTATTAAGGGATGAGGTTTGTGGCCGGTAAAGAAACTGATCCCAGAGTCTGTGTGTATGCACGACTGAGGCTGCCTGTTGAAATGTAGCGGCTGCGCCCCAAAGATCATTGTCACACTGTTGCAGAACATTTTGTGTGAAAGCAGTGTTCAGGATGAACCATAGCAAAAAATAACTTGGCAAGCCATGTTTTTTTTTTTTTTTTTTTTTTTACCTCTGATGTTCCCAAGTGCAGCCTCTCCTCTCTGTGTTATTCCCCTTCCATCTGTCTGAAACCTCGACAAGTTTCGGTCCATCCACGCCCCACCGGCCTTCCCCTGCCCTGCACTGTTCAGAGTCACACTAGGAGGCTCGCTCTTTCGCCATCTCATTATCTGATGTTGACTGGGGCGGGATTAATATTTAACTTAACTTCTTCACTCCCCCTGCGGGCCTGGCTCAGTAAATATATCATTAACCCACCCCACTCCACCCCTCCCCAGTCTGCCCTGTCACTGCTCGAAGTTTACGTGAAAGAATCGGAGATGTGGGTTTGTCTCTGCGAGCGAGCGATGCAAAGGCTTTCGCCTCTTTGCCTGGATCGATGGCTCCACTTCAGAATCTCGAATAGGACATACGATACGTTTCACCTCCTCTCTGCCTGACCAATAAAACCACCCTCAAGCCATACATACTGAGCTTTCAAGTGTGCACCCACTATATAATTTTACTGCAGTGTGCTGTTTGTTTTTAATTGGGAGGGAGAATCTAACCACATTTTGCTGAGTCAGGCAATTCCTTATTTTCTTTTTCCAAACTTGCCACATTGTACTTCAGCAATTTTACTAAAATTGATTGTAGTTTACAACTGCAGGTTTGAGATTACTTTAGTGCTTAAGTGCCAGGAGAAAAGAGATAAAAGACAGAACAATTGAGCTAAATATGTGAACGCTTTAGAGATAACTGCATGAAAATTCCCTATCTTCGTGTTTGCGTGGAATTGCACTTTAGTCGGTAGAATCTCGAAACGACATGTTGTGATTTTGGTGCTCATTAAAAAAATGGAGTCGCGAACTAACACCGATTCTAAGTGGGTGTTGGCTTAGCCACTCCCCTTCGCTACATTGTCAAATGATGATATAACAGTTGAAGAATGAATCATGTTTTTTTTTTTTTTTTTTTTTCTCCTGACACAGCGATTGTGCAAACCTGACATGGGGGCAGAAATCCTGGCCTCCTGGGATTTTCTTATCAGGGCCTGTTTCAATGTGTAGTTTGAGAACAGGGTGTATAGTTGCCTTTGCTCAAAGAGGTTTGGTTCCCCACGCCCTCCCCCCCCCCCACCCCCCCCCCCCCCCACCAAAAAAAAAAGACAAATGTCTTGAATGTTAGCACTATGTTCTTCCAGACCGGGGTGTACATTTGTGACCTGTCCACTACTTAACAATTCAAAAGCAATGTTTTTTTTTTTTTCTTTTTTTTTTTTTTTCCCCCCATTAACTGAAAGAGATTTTTATCACTGCTGTTGCAGAATGTGGGTGTGAGCTGGAAAGGTTGGGTAAGCCGTGAGTGTGTTTTTAGAGACAGAGAGATAGAGCAGGGTGGTGTACAGCATGATGAAATTTCCTCTTTAAGGCGTGTCATTAGAATCGAATAGGAGTATTATACTCAAATATAAAACATTTTTATGCGAATGCCACTTCCCATGAAATATCAGGTGGTTTCCCAAATGCTGCCCTGATTAATTTTAGCATGTTGTTGTAACTAATGTCTGCACGGTAGCAATACTTCAGTGATGTAGTAGCCTATTGGATGGGCTCTGCCAGGCATCGATGGTTATCGAAACAGGCCATAAATTCACAAAGAATTAAAGGAAAAAAGGGGGGGGGGCACTGGTGACTAGACTGATACATTTTTAATTGTATTCAGGGAGTGCCCCGATGCAGTGAAACACTCTCTCTCTCGCTCTGTCTTTCTCTGTCTCATTCACTTTCTCTTTCTCCCTTTCTCTTGCTCTTCCTCCTCCCCCCCCCTTGCTTTTTTTTTTTTTTTTTTTGGCTTTCACCCTCGTGTTTCTCTCCCTCTGTCTGTTTAGGGATGATCTGTTCTGGAGACCGGCTCGTGTTACAGGCCTAGCCCCGCCCACTCCACCCCCACCCCCACCCCCACCCCCCCCCCGCATTGATAACTTATGATAGCGCCATTTTGTTTCAGAGGTCACTCATAGTATAAAAGGCACCGTGCGTTTTCACGCCGTGCAGAGACCAGTCCTGGCCCATCAGGATCTACCCGCTGAGCCCGTCTGGGATCTCACTCCTCTCAGAGATGGGCGGCCGTTTGGAGGGTAGAGTGACCGTACAGTCCTGGAACAAACAAGGGGAGTAAAATGAACCCGACCGCCACCCCCACCCACCCCCCCCACCCCTCCAAATTCCCTATCCCTCCTGTACACAGAAATGAGCTCTGCTTTCTGGAAGACTGTAACAGTATCTGAAAACGCATACTGCAAGTACATTTTGTACTGTTTTCACCATTTTTTTTTTTAGCATTGTTTGTCATCGTGTACAAATGTATGCGCAGTAAGAGCAAAAAAAAAAAAAAAAAAAAAAAAAAAAACCCCAGCGCATGTGAAAGGCCTGGACGGCCTGCAGACTGACCCCCACCTCCTTCCCAGTTCTGTCAGGAAAACATCTCCCACCCACTTCCCTAACATTCTAGGAATGTTGTGAACACGTTAGCAGGTAAATATCTCTTCCCTGGCCCTCTCTCTCTCTCTCTCCGGCCCCCCGGCGGGGGGGGACACAGATCTGGGGGGGGGGTGTCTCATCTGTCACAGGATCCTCTCTGGTGTTCTCATTAGGAGACGGGAGAACAACCACCCCCCCCCCCCCCCATGCCTGCTCCGCCACGCCCCGATTGGGCTGCATCAAAAAGCCGTCCAACTAGCCGAACCACCCCCTGAACCCCCCCCCTCCCCCCGCCCCCCCATGTATCTCTGGGTCATCCACCATGTAGGATTTAGATCAGGTTTACTCAGCATGCTTTTCTGAATACAGGTATGTATGAAAGCATAAAGGGCTGTGTTTCAAACTGTCAAAACTTCTGGCAAAGCAGTCGAATAGGAGCCTGCTACCTTCAGTGTTTTGCGCTCTGTGTTTGTTTGGAAACTGCTGTACTTGGACGTCAGTTTCTCGCAAGTAGACTGCGACGTTTATGGTCTGAACTGCAATGAAATGGAACTTTGCCCTGTGACACAGATATCGCTCAAATCTGGGTTTTTCTAATGAATGGTACACCGGTCCCAAATAACGGGGCCTTTCAGAGCTGCACCACGAGGGTGCCACACAGCCGAAAATCTGACGCTACAGGGAATGATTCAAATAACTTCTATATTTAATTCTATTCCTCAACGATGCACCAGGAAGTATTAAACGGCATATTAAATAAAAGTTTAAAGTGCCTTTGAACTAGAAAAGGAAGTCATCCTGACCGATTTAATGTCTCTTGAGGCAGTAAATTAATTTTTGGTGTGAAAGTGTTGTGTTTGGTGAAGCAATTCTGAGATCAGTACTCCTTTTTACTGACATGCTGGGGGGGATCAAAGGTTGTATTCCAAAATGTTTCCTTTATTACATTTTTTTTTTTTTTTAGAAAGGAAAAAATTTAGAAGAGAAATTAACTAGTACTATTAACTTTGGAAATGGCATGAGCTGCTGTTTGAGATCCCCCAAAGTAGTAGAAAATCACCCCGATTTGGGAGCATAGCAACTGCTTCAGCAATGAGAGCTGAATCCCAGATTCACCTGCCTGCGTTTGCTATGTGCTTCTCCTTTCAGAGGCGTCACCTGTGCAGGAAGGTCTGCTTGCCACTTGCACTGTATGTGTGTGTGTGTGTGTGTGTTGCGCTACTGTCAGGCATGTTTCTCTTTGTGACCTGAGCTGCATACACACAACAAAACACACCTAACCACTCTCTCTCCCAGAAATACACACCTTTGCATCATGCATAAACAAATGTTTGTATGAGGGTGCACACAAACACTCATACACACCACACAAGCCCTGCAGTACCTAGCGTTGCGTAGGCCCAGTCCCTGCCTGTTTTCACACCTGCTCTGCGCTGCACTCTGGGCGGGGGGGACGTGCCGACCGGGAGGGAGAGCCTTCTGGAGCTCCTCCGGCCCGACCAAACATTTAACGGTTGCTATAGCGCTGCCTCAAGAATAATATTCACGGTCACGCTACGCTGAGGCGAGCAGGGTGCTGGAAATTCAGGCCTGGGGAGGCGAACGTGTGCCCAAGAAAACCAAACGCCTCCCCCCCCCACTCTGCTCCCTCCGTCTCCTCTTTCTCCTGTTCAAACAGGCCCATCTGTCTGGCCTGCTGTTCCGCCACAACCCTCTGTATGCAGTACAGGAGGGCAGCAGTTCAGTATAATGATTAGGGAGCTGGGCTTGTAATCTAGGGGGCTGCAGGCTCAAGTCCCATTTTGGGGCACTGCCATTGATCCCCCAACTTGAATTGTGCTAGTGAAAATGATCCAGCTGTGGAAGTGTATTGCATGTCCAAAACATGGAAGTTGTGTGAGTGACTAGGATGAGATCAACAGCCAAATGTGCGTGCCAACTGGAGCAGCACAGCCCTCCTGTATGTGCCAACTGGCTGAGTCATTAGCTATATCCTAGCCTTGAGCGTTGGGCTTATACTTACCCCACTATAAGCCTGACAAAAGCAGTTTAGTTCAGAGTGCTAAACCAGTCCACTTTTCTGGAAGTAACTGGATGTATTTGCCTAACCAATCACATTAGTTCAGATGAGGCGGGTCTAAGGAAAAGGCTAGAGCTGTATGGGTGAAATGGGTGACTGACAGTCAAATCTGACCAATGTCTAGGCTCCCATGTCAATGGTGTGGCGATCGCTGCTACAGTGCCAGTGATGAATAATGCGAGCTCTTGGAAGATCTAGCCATCATGGATCAGAATAGCTGTGTGGTTATAACAATACAGGAATAAGTCATTTCATAATTAAGTAATGTTTATTTTATCCTCTTCCATGTAATGAATATCCATCTGATTAGTATGCATCAGTTTGCTCTTGTTTTTAATTTATCTTTTGTCTTATTCCCCTGCGGAGCTCTCTCTGGCCTGCTCTCCTGCCTGTATGAAGGAAGTCTCTGTGAATAAAAGCTCATTATTACCTCAGTGAGTATGAGAGAAGTGTGAAAGAAAGGGAGAGAATAAATGGTTTCATCCTTTTGGGCATACTCAAATTCCCCGTGAGTGGGGAAGGGAGGGGGGTGGTAGTGGTGGTTTACAAAAAAAAAAAAAACGTGGGTAAAGTATTAAATCTGTTTCAAGGTCAGTACAGGAAACACATCCACTCTGTTGGCATGGCAACGCAGGCAAACAGAGTCTGTGGGTTTTTTTTTTCTCCCCCCTCCCCCCCGTCTTTTGGAGTACCGAGTTGACCTTAAAAAAAGACAAAACCCTGGCCTGGTGCCAGCGGCCAAAACCCGAGCAGCGGCAGCAGTGGCGGCGACGTCGGGCCAGGAGGACGCTTCCTGTTGCACCGAGAAGCCTGCGCATAGCTTCCTGTGGTGGGCCATCGCTAACGAGCCTGCAGGATGTTGGCTACATCCCCCCCCCCCCCCCCCCCCCCAGTCCCCGTTCCATGCCTCCTCGTGATTGGGCCTTCACATTGCCATTACTGGTACACATAACTCAGCGCTGCATGACTGTCACAAACATTCTGACTACAATGATTTTGCTGATAATTATGATTAATTGACATCTTGGGCACATCAAAGAGGGATCATAACTTTCAGTATATACGGTTTTTAAACCATTTCATGATATGAAAAGCAAGAAAAGCTTTTTTTCCCACGACCCTCAAGTGATAGGTGTGCCATGTCAGTATGGCCATCAGAGAGCTGAGATGTTAATCTGGTTGCTTGCTCTGCCTGTTAATACAGGAAGTGCTTCCGTGGATATTAGCATTGCAGTTTGGTTGCTGGGGAACTGGACGTGTGTCCCAAAGGTAGCAGGTTCCTGCTCCAGACAGGTTATTACCTCTGTACCCGCGAGCAAAGTACCTCACTTGAATGATGTTTGTGAACATGGCTGTCTTGATTGATTGCATGAAAACTGAAGTCAAGATCACATTCCTCTGGTTTTTTTTTGCTCACTCTGTAAAAGTAGACTGTAGACTTCTTTTTTTAAAAAAAAAAAAAAAAAAAAAAGGATGTCAACATTTCAGCGACAGAATGGTCACTGCATCGGGAGTTGCTTAAATCGTTGTTGCTGTGTTTAAACAGGAATCGTTTGTGATCTTTGATCCAGACGCTATTGATGACGAGCAGTTTCAGCACATCTGTTAGAAAGCATGAAACAGAGAGAAGTTTTACTGAAGAGTGAAAACAGACGGGGTGGGGGGGGGGGGGGAGTGTAAAAGAAACCCCTGAAATGCAATCTCTGCTTGGCGTGTAAACTCGAGTGGGTAGCCTCCTCCCTGCCTGCAGCGTGTATGTATTTAGGCCCTGATCGTCACAGAGCTATAATTTGTCCGCAGATGCGAAAGTGGGTGCATGTTGATTTCTCCCATGCTGTTGGTTTTGGCTTGTGTCCGCCTTTATGACTTAAGAGGTTTGAGAGCCTCAAAAAGAGAAGGCTTCAAAGCTTCGACAGTCATCATAATGGGAAGGCAAGTTAAGGCATTGGGTCGAGCATGACATCGGCAACATTTTCCGTTCTGGTCTTGAAAGTGTTTCGCAAACTTGCCTGGCAAAGTCTTTTTCAAACACTGTCTGAAGCTGGCAACCATTCCTGCAGCAGGTTTTTCTCATGGTGTAAGTGTTTGTCCTGAGGTGCCCGTGTTTGTCAGTGGAAGGGTTGTCTCCCTCTCTCTCTTCTCTTTCTCTCTCTCTCTCTCTCTCTCTTCCCGCGGCCTCATCAAAATGGATATTTTACCTTTCACAATAGGCTGAAGACAGAAGAGAGCCAAACAGGAATTTCTTTGCTTTGTTGTGAGTCACGCTGAGCTGGAGGCAGATGTTGGTTATGTCACCGTTTCGCAAAACGCCCCACGTGTGCGCAAACAAGTCCCGACTCTGCGGGCCAGGGGCCTGCAAGTGCCTCCATGTACGTGTGGCGCAATATCGTTAGCATAAATCCTCCGCTTCCCTTTGTCATTATTCTCTTTCTTTCTCATTATGAAATGCCGCCCTGATAAATTGACTTGTTGCTTTCATAACAGCGCTCTGTTGGCTTAAAGAAAGGTTTTCGCTTGATTGCTCGAGTGAGAAAACCCTCCCCATTCTTTGCAGTGAAGCCGTGACTGGGAGAGGGAGTGCGGAAGAGCTGCTCATGAGTGCGTTGAGAAATGATGTTCGGCGGCCTGCACACAAAGACTTTCCCCCGTATCACAGGTGTCTTTCACCTGTGACACTGAGAGCTCTGTTCTCTGGCTGTACCTGTCCATTGTGTTCTTCCACACTTCCAAAGTCAATTCTGTTCAGTTCCTCTCCTTTTCTGTCTTTCGCTCGCCGTCCCCCCCCACCCTCTCTTGCCTTTCTCTCACTCCTCCCTGTCTCTCTCTCTCCCTCTCACACCTCCCTCCCCCTTTCAGTCCTCCCTCTTTCTCTCTCTCCCTTTCCCCCATTCTTTCTTTCTCTTTATTCTTTCTCCACCTTTATTTCTCCCACTCTCTTTCTCTCTCACTTCCCCCTCTCTTTCTCTCTCCCTCTCTCTTTCCTGCTCTCTCTGTGTTCTGAGATTACCCTCTGTGTTCGGCACACAGCATTCCCTGTGTAAAGCAGTGTGCAACCTGACTCTCCTGTACCTTACCTGTGACATCACCCCGTGCCGCGGCATACCTGGCCTTCAGAAACACCCAGAAGGGTGCCGTAATACACATTTGGTGTAAGCGTATGGAGACTTACGAAAGCTATTCAGCTAATCAGGGTAAACACTTTGCTCAAGGGCAAAACAGCAGTGCCTCACCTGGGAATCAAACCTGCAACCTCCTGAGTCACAGTTTGCACCATATGTCTAAGGAACAAGGAGATTGAGCCTTCACCCTGAGCTTGAGAAACACATCGGCTGACCAAGCAGTTAAAATGAGGTCAGTTGGGATATTCCATGGTTATAGGCAATAATTCAGAATTTTGTATGTATTTTGTATGGTCCGTATATCCACTTTGTATGTGTATATGGGTAGGTGTAGTGTAGCTCATCTGTCATTTAATAAGTGCAATTGTACCCATCACTTGGTACGGTTAAGATCAGAGTGTGACTCTAGCTGGTTGTACACACACTGGAAACTCAAGCTCTGCATGCAAGTCCAGCTATTAGCCCAAAAACAGTTACGATGTGTTGTTTTCCAGTGCAGGCCGAACGGTCATCGTAAAGCACGGCCTGTCTGATGTACTCTCATCAGATGAGCAGTGTTTAGAGCATTCCTGTACCTGCTCACCTCCGTCAAAAGAACATTCTGTTTGTACTTCTGGCAGGACCGGACAGGGCGACGACTACAACAAGCCCTGACGATTTTTTTTTTCCCTTCTTTTTTTACGACGGCAGTTAACGTAGCATAACGCAATGGAAGAGGAATGATGGGGCCATATGGAACTCGCATCAGCAGAGATTAAAGGGCCTACTGTCTGCCTCAGACTCCTTGTGTTCCTGATTACGAGCTCACCTCGGGCTCTGCTCTCACCTCCACTAACGCACTACCTCATTCCGCTACCTCTTGCAGAGCATGGCGTGGCACGGCACAGCAAGGCAACAATTTCTTTTATTATCTAAATCTTGCGGGGGGGGGGGGGTATTGTTTTGTTCCCCGTGCTCCTTTTTTTCACCCCGAGGTGCGGTTAGCGTAGCGGGATCATCTGAGGTTGAGGGAGAGTGGCAAATTGCATTCGCAGCTCAGCTCGCGTAAAAGCCGTACCAGATCGTGCCGCATCGAGAGCAACTGAGCGAGACTCGCAACAGCTTCCTCATTAAAAAAAAGAAAAAAAAATCAAAACGGTCCGTCCTACGTCAACCCGGCTGGGCAACCAGCGGCGTTCGATTAAAACAGACTGAGCGAGGCCCGTTAAGCTCTTTAGGACGTTTCTCCAGATGCTTCTGCCCCTGTAAAAGCGAAGCGATTTCGATTCCTTGTGACCTCCCCTGATAACGTCACCATCAATTAAAAAAATGACATTCGCCCGCCGCCCCCTGCCCCCCTTCCGATCTGGTGCCATGAGTGTAAGCCTTCCTGCAAAACACCCCCTACTTGGGAAAACAGTGCCGTCCTCCCAAACTGCACATTCTGAGTGAGGGATACAGCTCAAAGAAGGGATACAGCTCAATGCCAGCTTGGCGGCCCATTCACTGAGTACGGCCACACACTCAAACGCTTGGAAGTCTTGTGCAAGTCCTCTCTCTCTCTTCATATATTTAGTTTTAAATGGACTTGGAATGTGGATCTGTTGAATGCTCTCCTGTGAGGGAAAACCGAAACGACGACGTGAGTATTGTGTAAATATTTTGTACAGTCTGAGGTATGAGGACCTCCTCACACAAGTTTGGCAACCTACCCCTGGAACTGTGTGTGTGTGTGTGTGTGTGTGTGTGTGTGTGGACAGCTTGACTGGCATGATGAAGTGCGTGGAAAACGTGACTCATGAGCAGAGAAAGAGAGGAAGAGAGGGAAAGGGGAGGAGGAGGGGAGGTTTGTCAGTTGGGGAGCAAACCCCACAACCAAAAGAAAGGGTTTCCACCAAAACCAAAAAAACTCTGCGGATAATTTCCAGCGGTGGCCACTGGAGCCAAAGCAGGGCCCCTTTGGTGTCTCCCACCCCCACACCCCCCCAGCCCTGAGACTCTGTCACACACTGATACAGGCAGGGTTTTGGGAAACAGCGCAGAGGGTGTGTCCCCTTGAGCTAAGTTTGGGATCCACTCTCCATGTCATTTCCTGGTGTAGGCCTCAAAATGACTCCCGTCGTCTCCACTACAAAGGGTTATGTTCAATGCTCTCTGGTTCCCGCAGTTTGTCTCCCCAACCCCCCCAGCGTGGATCCATTTTAATTATCCTTGTTCAATTTCTCCACTTATTCTCTAAACTCTTCCTCCCTCACTCTGTCTGTCTCTCTTGCTCGCTCAATCTCTCTCTCTCTCTCTCTCCCTCTCTCTCTGTAACGGTTGTAATTGACATTTACTTCTTACAACCACAAAACAAAACCTTGACTCTGGTCTCCTGCAGGGTAAATGGGGAACATCTTTATGAACAGAAACCTAAGGGATGAGGTCATTGCCTTGGAATAACTGGATGGTACAATAAACAGGAATTGAGATCAAGCTCAAAGTCAGGGTGGTGGTGGTGGTGAGGGGTGTGTGTTTTTTTTTTTTTTTGTTTTTTTTTGGGGGGGGGGGGGGGGGCGAGGAAGGTCCTGGTGCACCCTAGCAGAGATGAAAAGGAGTTGTTTGCATTAGTATGCAGAAGCATGACGCACAGAGTGGAGAGACGCAGTGACGTGTGTGTGTGTGCGTGTGCGTGCGCGCGCATTTCAGACAATCAGGGGCCAGACACCAGGCCTGCTTTGGACTTTGGACTCCTGTTCTGCTACACAAAGGCCTGGTCCGGGGAGGAGAATTTCAGTCACGTCTGATTGGACTGTGTGATACCTCAGTGCATGCAGCCGTAGCAATACAGGGGAAGGAATATGAGGTGTGGCTATTAAATAACGAGACTGGGCTAATGTAAGTCAAACCCCTGCTCGCGTCTTCAGTTCGCTGTTCACTTTCATCAAAAATTTCAAATAGATGCATCAGGAAAAACACGTCTACTTCAAGCGATGTGAACTGAAGATGCAAGCGGATTAAAAAGCATGTGTGCTTTGGTTCGACTTACATAAACCCAGTGTCATAATAGCCACACCCTCCTCCAGTTTAGGAGTCAGGGAGCTGGGTTTGTAATCTAAAGGTTATAGGTTTGATTCCCGCTTAAGCTGTGTAAGTCACAGTGATTATGGCTGCTTCTGTCCATTATAGTATGGTATTTGGGAAATGAAATGAAACCTATTCCTTAAATGTAGGGTGTGAGTACAGTGTCAAACTCTCAGATTGTCCTCTGTAATGTTCTTACAGAGAGTAATGATCTTTGCAGGTATGTAAGCATACAGAACAACCACACCTACCAGCACCGTGCCTCTCTCTCTCTCTCTCTCTCTCGCTCTTTCTTTACCTTCTCTCCCCTCCCTCTTTTCCTTTAATGATTTGAACAAGGCTGCAGTAAGAGGGGAAATGCATAAGGGTAATTGTTTTTAATTGGGGGTAATTACTGTGTTGGACACACACACACAGATTGTCATTGTAAGATCAGGCTGGTCGCCCCTGTGCTGAAGCTCTGATCCCCCCATTCTCTCTCTCTCTCTCTCTCTCTCTCTCTCTCTCTCTCTCTCTAATGGCCGGTAATCTGCCCTGTTGCTTTGGCCCTTTCATTAGGACCCTCTGGGAGAGAGTGGGGTTCAGCTCTCTGGGGGTAGTGAGCGTCTGTGTGCCTCTGCACGTCCACATGCATATGCATTTGTGGTTTGAAGTGTGTGTGTGTCTGCATGCATGCATGCATGTGCATTCACAGTATGTAAAAGCGTGTGTGTGCACATACGTGGGGGCGTGCCTGTGACCGCTAGTTGTGTGTTGAGGGTTGTGGCTGCGGAATGTAGGTGTGCGGGTGTGTAACGCATACCTGCATGCGTGTGTGAGTGGGGGGGTGTGTCTTTGTGCAGAAGGGTGCGCCTTTGTGATGCCGGTCTTTCTTGATAAGAACTTCTTCTGCTAAATAGCATGGAGCGTATATGTGTGTTGGAGGGGGGGATTTCTTGTCCTTCCATTTTAAACTAACGTGCAGGGTCCCTCTGAGGGGCGGAGCGGCAGCAGGAATTTCTCCCTGCAGCATCCAGACCAGGGTGTCCCCCTCTTCTACTCTCTCTGTTCCCTCTGGTTTGCCTTTCTATTATTAAAACAGGCCGCTTACATTAAGTACCTTTTTTGTTTTTGGGTCATAAGGCGGATAAATCACAGAGCGAGGGCGGAAGGTCACGGGTGCTGGAGAGTGCTGTTCGTGTTTGTCTTTTATTTTTTTTAATACTTATTTATTTAAACTTGCATTTTAATAGGATGCATGTGGAGACCATTGGCTTTTATTGCTTTCCTGTTATGGATTGCTTTTTTTTTTTTTTTTTTGGTTATTGTTGCTCTTGTTGCTCCCTGACTTTTCGTTTCATTGCTGGGACGTTGCCTCCTCATTAGGCACTGAAGGCCAAAGTGCGGTCGCTGCTTTGTGGCGGTTTTGTTACCGGCGGTAACGGGCAGGCTGGTAGTGATTGTGTCGTGGGAGCTGGGAGCACTTTGGCGGCGGCTCTGGGGGGCATGAGGGTGGGGGTGGGGTTGGGGGGTAGTCTTTCTGAGTGGTCCCTTAGTTACAGAGACAGCATGAGGTGACCTGACTGGACTGTTAATTGAGGTTTGGGGTGGAAGTGGGGTGTGTGTGTGTGTGTGGGGGGGGGAGGGGGGGGAAGATTCTTTGACCCCCCACCCCCACCCCCGTGCCCCTCATCGGCTCCCCTGAGGAGTGGAGACGGTGATCTCATACAGGTGGAATGCAGCTATGTACGGGGCCTGGATGTCCTAGACAGACAGCCAGTGCTGATGTAATGACCGTGTGCATTTGAATGCATTTATGTACACACACACACACACACACACACACTCAGTCAGTCAGAGGAAAACATTCACAGAGATCCATGCACTACATTGGATTACTACCACCTCTGTGTTGGAAGCCCAGATTCCTAACCATTGTACTAAACAGCTGCCCATATTAACACACACTTGCACAATCTCTAACACACATACACACTCTAGCCCAGAAACACGCACTTTGATACATGCATCAAAGTGCAGACACTGTATGCGCTTATGACATGGAGCTTTAGCTTTTCAGAGAAGTGAAATCCCTTTTTGTCTTAACTTCAGGGTCAAATGTAAAATATCCTTTGGAGATATTTGCATTTTCCTTTTTGAAACTGTGTCCAAGCTTGGTTCCACTGCCCCACCAGGGGGCGATCTTCTTGTAATTGGCATAGGGCGGAGGAGAGGTCATCAAGCAAGGTGTTGGGACCACAACTGGAGTCCATAGTCGTGTGTAAAATGCTGGCTGGCATGGCGTCAAGAATGGTAAAGAGAGAGGTCAAAATTGGCGTTCGTCGGAAGAGAGCGCATTTGTACAACAGTTTAGGTAGAGCGCAAAATTTCTCAATTATATCCTTTTTCATGCTTGTTTCTTTCACATGTCAACGCTGCAAATTAAAAGCATGCGTTGTACGAAATGGTTTTTTTCTACTCTCCCCGAGGATATGTGAAACATAAGTCTGCAATCATTATCGCATGTTTTCATTGAATGGCACTTAGATTCTGCTTCGTTGGTTTGGAGGGTGCGGTAACCAGCTGGCTAATAATGTGGCAGCTAAAAACAACTAAAACCAAGCCAATCTCGGCGAATGACAAGGTTAACGGGCTGTAGCGTCCCATCCTAGAGAGCTCTGCATTCGCTATCGTCCTTAACATATGCTGCCGTTGGCCCAAATTCGGGTAATTTCCCTTAAATGAGCTTTAGACCTTAATCAGCAGCTGCGCAAGCGGTGGTGGTTGTCTCCACGTTGGGTTTGCGAACCGACACGTCTGGTGAAGATGAAAAATGCTTTTTCAGTAAAGAGCATAATTAGCCCATTATTTCCACCAGCTGTTGTATTATGACACAAGTCATGAGGTAATGAGAAAAGGCTAACATTTGGGACCGGAGAAACTAGCTGTTGCACAACGTCCAGCGCCGTATGAAACGCCCAGGTGTTGGAAATGAAGTAAACCTCGGTGATTGTGCTAGATTTCTGGCTGCGTGGGGGCTAGCAGAGGACAATGAAATAACCCAACCCCTCCCCTCGCACAATGGGCTTTGTATTTTATTCTTTCTTCCAATCCTTTCCACATTTCTGACCTAATTTATGGTCGTGCGCGAGGCGTTTACGTAAACAGATGCCCCTCTGTTCTCTGAGGGGTTGCCAAGGCGATGGACAGTGCGGCGTCATGGTTCAGGTCACTCGGCAACAACTGAGGGTGCCGTCCAGTGATGTTTTTGTTGTTATTGTTGTTTTCGTTGGTCAAGAGAGAACTTCTCGTGGCTTCGAGGGTTGAAAAAAAGAGCAGAAGTTTCAAGTCCGAACGTTAGCAATTGTCTGCGCGGCATGACTGCTCTCCCACGTGGATCCGTCGCTTGGAGACCGATTGTGGTCTCTGTTAGTCACAATGGGAGCTCACCTCCTCGGCTCAGATAATGAGCGCGTCGGTGGCCTGCCAAATTCTGACTTCAAAATTAGTGACGTAACCACAAGAATTGCATTCACTGCCGGTATTTATGGAGGCCTGGATTCATGTTTTCTCCCCATTCATGTCTCAGCCCCTTGGAACATTTTAGCTGTGCTGCAGTTTAATCCGTTCAAACGCCCTTCGAAATGTTAAACTGTTTCACATTCTGATCCAGTAGCTATTTGGTCATTCATCCTGGTGACTGGTGAACAGTCATGTTCCCAGAACACCATGACAATAGATGCAGTGAATCACAACGCAAAGTTAATTCTAGAAGATAGAAAAGAATCACCATTTTCACTCCCTCAAAGTTTGCAGTTTCAGCAGTTGCTATTGGCTAAGCTACAGTTGGTGAATGTAATTGTAGACTAATAATAGTTTGGTTCTGATTAAAGAAACAAAGAATCTGTGAATTCTTAAATGGCCCAGTGGTTGTATTTTTCTCCTGTTTGTCAAAGTTGAAAAAAGAACTTGATTCACATCCTGTTTACAGGCCACAGGTGTATCCAGAGTTGTACTCACTATGACATCATCAGGACAGGAGGGTCCTGATTGGTCCTCAGTCAATCCAGACATTGAGAACAAAGGGGATCCTATCCAAAAGGATTTCCACAACATTGCACAGACCACTTTGTCTTTCTACATGAATTACCAACCAATGAGTTGGATAAGTGACTTTGTGTGTGTGTGATTGTTTGTCACAAGGAGGGCATAGGTTAGAGAGCCCACCGGGCTGTATCTAAAACATGAAAAGCCAGTAGTTTGAATGTGGTCTTTTTAAAAAAAAAAAAAATTTTGGCAAGACTTTGTATCAAACATAACGTGGTCAAACCTTGTATGACCAATGTCGAAGGTGACTTTAATGTCTTTGGAGACATTCCACATAAATACAGTAGACAATGGACAAATTCTGCTAACCCATGGGAAATTTGACACTTGGACATTGGACAGGAGGGGAAGGGAATAAGATCTTCCAGGTACATCTCTTAATCCCAGCATTGTCAAAATGTTGTACTTTGAGCCCTTTTTTTTTTACTGCTTATGTGTGTGTGAGAGAGAGATTGGCACAAGCAAAATCACAAAATGTCTTCTGAATAGATTCTTTCCTGGGCGCACACAATGTTAGTGTTCTTTGCACGTACTCCTCAGATGTCTCAGAGGAGTGTGAGTTGGAGCACTGATCTAGGATCAGTTTTCAGCTAACCAAATCCAAGTCTCATTCATTTTAAGACAAAGGGCAACACTGGTCCTAGATCAGTACTCCTCTCTATAAATGCATGGGCCCTGGTGGCTCTTGTGTTCTCCTGTCTCGCAGAGTGGGATATACAAAAATAGTTCTGTTCTCTCACTGAAAGTGGGCTCTCCCGATTTCCTTGCCTGTTCTCTTGCCACTGCCCCAAAAGGTTGGATGTAGTTCTGATCCAGGATCAGTCCTCCCCGTCCCGTTCCCCAGCGTTATTTGTTATGATCTAACAGGCAGCAGATCCCAACTGATCCCAGGACAGCACTTCCACTGTGATATGATTTACGGCAGCAGACCCCAGCGGCTCTGTTTGAGCGGGATAACCAAAAACAGCTGCGGACTCTCTTCATTTGCATCCCCCCCCCCCCCAAAAGAAGTGATCCTTGATTGGACCTCTGGAGGTAACCTTTGATTGGTTGGATTTTTGTTGTTGTTGTTGTTGTTTGTTATTCTTTGGGACCCTTTTTCCCCCCTTCTCGCCCTCACTGGTTTCCTTCACCTCCCTTGTCCTCAGTTCACACTTCATGTCAGTGCGATGGAGTAAGATTTCTGGAATGGTAGCGTGGGAGTATCTGCAAATTATTTTATAATCCACCCCCCCACCCCTGCCTGCGCGGGATGGTGCGCGAAGACACACACACACACGCACGCTCGTAAAAACCTTGGAATCTGCCAGAGTGTAGAAAGCAGAGTCCTTCACTCTTGGGGAGAGAAAACAAAAAACACATTGTACATGGTCATGGCACTTTTCCTAAAGGCTAGTCCAGGCCTGTAAATCATATACATTTTTTTTTTTTTTTACAATATCTTCCTTTTTATCATTCTTTTTTTTTGACAAACATCAAAAAATTGGGGGTGGGGGGGGTTGATGCATGAGGGGGGGGAATGTACTCTATATACTCTATACCCCCCCCCACCTTTTTAGTCCTTTGAAACTGCGCCAGACGTACAGGTGCCTTGCCTGAAGGGCTGCGCTAACCAAGACCACGTCTTGCTGTCAGAAAGGCTGGGAACTGCACATAAATCCCATTTCCTATGTCAGTGCGTGAGTGAGCGGGGTTGCATTCCTGTACTCCATGCCTTATCTCGGTCGGAGGCCTGCTATCAGTTAGCCGCACTGCCTCCTCTTCCTCTGTGGCTGGGTCTGGAGTTTTTGGTTGCTGGACCCTGTGACGCAACCGCAGCGGAAGTTTGGAGTGCTGTCTAATGGCTAGGGAGCTGGGCCTGTAACTCCCAGAGGTCAAAGGTTAAAGTATCAGGTGGGGCGCTACAGCTATGCCCTTAAGCATTGCAATTTACTTGCGTTGCTGTATTATGCATGATAGTGTGTGTGTGTGTGTGTGTGTGTGTGTGTGTGTCACGTTTCTCATTTCCATGTGAGGCGAGAACTCTAAACTCGTGTTGTTCTGAAACCTCAACGCAGTACACAGATTCAGTTATGCATATTAAAACGGTTGAGAATGCATTTTGTATTGTTTGTATGGGTTCCATTTTTCCTGGAGCACTAGGCCTAAGCATTGTCAAGTAGTTTTTTGTCAAAAAGTCCTCTATTTAAGACCTGTTTCTTAGCAACAAGCTTTGAGGTCAGAGGTTAACATTAGACGCTGGCGAATGCCTCCGAGGAGAGACAACTCGATGACATAACCAGTATCGAGGAACTGCGTCAACCTTTGACAGGCCGGGCTCCTAAATGTAGCTCTCTCACTGTGCTGTAATCTTTCAAGAAACCCACGCCTGATTAGCGGTTTCTGTCCCTGGTGGAGCTGCCCACTGTTCCTGTTAGCATTGTCTACCATTAATGGACCTCATTGACATCATAGCACAGCCTGAACATTACCTACTGTCTGGAGCTTAAAACCTTTCTGTAAATGGGCTTGACTCATGGACAGAAACAGGTGTTTTTCAAAAAAGAAAAGAAAAAAAAAAAGATGAAAAGAGTCTCCTCTTCCCTCAGGTGTGTCTAAGTTATGCTTGCTTTGGCCTGAAAGAATGTGACAGAGGATATGCCTTCAAGTCAGAGAGAAAGATTTGTCACTTCTTAATATGGTAAGCCCTGTCTCCTATTAGCGTTACTCACGCACATGCACACAGACACGCACAGTGTCACAGGCCCATCCCCCCCACAGCTGCTGTCTGGGGGTTACATCACTGGTGTCTTTCCCTATTTATGAATGGGGAAGACCCAGGACCTTTGAGTATGTAAACAAATGCATAAAAAAAGCAATCTATTTACTTGACCATTTGTTGTCAGTAGCCAGTCAGATGTTTATTCTGCAGTATTTTTTTTATTTTTTGTTTTTTTACGTTTTCCTGTAATTTGACATGCCTTAGTATAACTCAGCCATGGAGTCTTTTTTTATCTCAGCCTGAAACTATTGAACTAGTGGCCCTCTTCCAAAAGGCATCCAGTTTTGCTTTCTCTTCTTTCTTCTCTCCCCTGTGTGTCATCTCTCACACAGAGCCATGTTGTCTCTTTAGTGGAGAAAGGTCACCGCTGGCCTTGGAATTGAGAAGGCTCCTAGGAATCTGGTAAGCAAAGCTTGTGCTTTCGGTGATAAGAGAATCATTGTCTTGGAACCACGGCGGCTGTCCTTCTGGTTTCTAGTATCGCTGTGGTATCTGGTTTGCGCCTGGTTTCCGCGGCAACGCGTAAACAGATAAACAAGCCAAGAGTACAGAATTCCCCCTCATTATCCACCCTCCAGCCCTCCTTACTTAGTATTTTTTTTTTTGTTTTAAATGAATGGGTTGTGAATCGAGATGAGAGCCTGTGGGTCGTGCTTTTCATTTCGCATGATGCATTAAACAGAGGGCTAATTTCTCTCTCTGTCTCTCTGGCTCAGACCTCCAGAAACGGCTGAGTTCTTGTGTACGTGTGCGCGTCTGAACTTCATCA
The DNA here is from genome assembly GCA_019788955.1 of Albula glossodonta. Lineage (NCBI taxonomy): Eukaryota > Metazoa > Chordata > Actinopteri > Albuliformes > Albulidae > Albula > Albula glossodonta. Next base: position 757,743 of record JAFBMS010000096.1, on the reverse strand, counting down.
TCCACAAGTCTGGATGGCGGGACAGTGAGTCCCGTCTCTGTCAGGGTCCTCTGACGCTGGGAAGGACATGACCTCGCGTGCCCGGCATACCCCGATGTCTTTACGCTGCGAATCCTTCAGCTCCGGCGCTTTTTCTGTGAAAGGCTGGTCGACATCAGAACCGCGAGAGCCATAGGGTGACCGTGGTCCGTCCATAGTGCTCCGATCGTACTGCTGCACTGTGTGAATCCAAAAGACGTCTTAACTAATTAAAGGTTTTGTCCAAAACAACAAGTTTGGAGTCATGGGGGGCGGAATCCTTCTTGTCTAAGGGCTCAGACACATTAACATGTTGGCCGCTGTTGACCTCAGCAGCCATTGGTAAACGTGCAAGCTCTCAGCAACTCACACACCAAGCAGAGTCTTCTCTGGAAAAAAAGCATTTTGAAAAACCATCTTGTCATCTCGTTGACCCTTTGACCCGACCTGACCTGACCTCTTCACACGGCAGCCATCCTCTGAAAGCCTCTGCACATTACTTTCCCTGGTAGCTAAGCGGTTGTAAAAAAAAAAAAAAAGAAAAATAACAAAAAAACATGGCCGACAGTTTCAGCATCCATTCTTTAGGTATTTCCAGATGTATGTTCTGGGCTTTGGCCCAGTGTCACATGGAGGATGGGGTTAAAACTTGGCCGAAGTCCATTGGGAGCCATTCTTCAAAGCCCTTAATGGGACTTCACCTCAACTTATTTCTGGCTTTTTAATATATATATTCTAAATAAAAAATCGTAACCGCCGATGTGGGCATGGTTGCAATGACTGCTTGCTTTGTGTCAGGACTTCTGGACTCTTCCCAAAAGGGTAGCAGAGCTAAGTGGGTGGGTGGGGTTTGGATGTTTTTGTAGGTGGGGGTGGGGGGGGAGGGGGTGTACCCTCAAGTTAATCGCCCCTCACCTTGTCATCTTTTATAGTATCCCTGCCATTTCTCTGTGTGTCTCTCATTTTCTCCGTCTCTCTGTCACCGAAAGTAAAAGTTGCTGCTGAAAATTAAACGTTTACTGTCAGTGAGTCTGTGGACCTTAGCCCTGGTTTAGGACTTCACTGGAAGCACGATCCTCCCCCCTGTGTCTTTCGGCTCCTCCCTCGGCAGTGTTAAAGTACCTCTGACTGTTAAAGTACCTTATCCCTCACAGGCTGAAAGCCAAGGCTGAGTATTTGCAGGGAGAGAGAGGATGGTGAGGAGCTGAATAGATGAAGAGTGAAACGGTACGGCAGTGATTCGTCAGAGTGGTTACGCACTCGGTGGAGCCCGATGGCTCGTCTGGCCCTCAAAACGAGTCGGTTTTAAATCTGAAATTCCCTCTGTGTCTAGTTCCTCACTTCTGTTTCCGTTTATATTTCATTGTTGCCATTGTTCCCTGCCCAGAGAGGCATTGTCTCAAAAGGGTTAGGTTACGTCTGGGGCATTATCGGATGGGGGTGTCGCAGATATTTCAGGTGGGGCATCCTTTTCTTCCTTAGTGCTGGCAGCCAAGAACCCCTGTTTCGGTTCCTTGTTCCTACCGCAGTGGCCTCCTGTCTGTCAGACTGCTGCAGACTTTTTTCCTCTATCTCTTTATTTCCTGTTCTGCTGACAGTAACCCAGAAAGACTTTGCTTTTAAGACTTGCTTAAAATAAAAGCTTTGATTTTATTTATTTATTTATTTTTTTTTTTGTTTTGTTGTCAGTTGGGCACAAACATTCAACAGAGGGGGACATTTTCTTTTGTTTTGACAGTTTTATGAACTTTGGGCACAAACACTCAACAAAGGGGAAAAAATCAAAAAAAGGATGAAAAGCACAGTGGTGTGGGGGAAAATATGCTGAAATTCGGAGGCTGACACAACGGGAAGTAAACCGTGCATATTTTGGAGGATATTTCTTTCTTTTTATGCTTTTTTTCCACCCCCTTGCATTGCCTAACTTCAGAGATGTCATGGCATGGTACCGTCTAAATGCTGATTTCCAATTCCCAATTGAGCTATTAATTCTTTGCGAATTGAGCAGCTTCAGATGTGAATTTCCTAATGAGAAATCTATGAAGGTTCTGTAAATGTGTTGATTCATTCACATTTTGATGCAGATCCATTGTGAGTATTCTTTTATGCGCTGGCGACGTACCAGACCACGAAGCAAAACGGAGAGGATATCATTTATATCCTATATTATAACCTCGTTGTCTGTGTACAATATCTGCTCCTGCTTTTTAAGCCCTTTTTTTTTTTTCTTTGTTTGTTCATTGGGGTTGCTACGGGAAGCGTTTAAGGATTTCCCCATTTGTGACCCCGTGGTTTCACTCCGGTTTCATGGGGTTTTCTCGTTTGTCAGCCAGAGCAGAGAACGAACAATGTTAAATGCTGGTCACAAGCCTGGTCTCGAGTGAATGAACGGGATCCCGGGCGATAACCTGATGTTTTGCATTCAGCAAGATTTCACTTGCAGGAGAATAATGGGTTATCTGAGATTTGCCGGAAATTTCCAGGCCTGTAGCGTAACGAAGTGTCGATGATGTGATAACGTTGCGTTTGAGTGGCTAGCATACGCATCATTACTTTAAATGCGGCGATGAATAACAGCCCCGTCCTGCAGAATTGGTTTGTACACTGTTACAGATCTCAGCACTCAAGTCACTGATTTGCTGAAAAGTCCACATAACTTGTGTTGCAAGGCCTATATTGGCTTCTAGTTGAAAGGAAACCACAAATAACAATAAACAAATCAACATTTAAATATAGCTACTGTAGTACCCTACCCCATGTCTACTGTGGCCCAGATCTATGATCATCATGATCCTTTATAAACAAACTATTGCCTAAATGCAGACTGTCTATGACATACTGTAGGACAAGAAACTGACTGTAAGAGACGGATTGCCTGATTGGCTGAATGAGTGATTCAGCCAATCAAAATTTACTGATTGACTTGTTGCCTCATTGGTGGCTGCAGGGGCCTAAAGTGGACATGGCAGGGAAGGGCTGCATGGGGTGGGGGTGTTGGGGCGGGTGGTGGCTTCACTGTACTGGTGTGGCAGGAAGTGGGATTCCCTCTTGGCTCTGCTCCCTGGGTCTGGAGGAAGCCAGCACCCCCTCGCCCCCCACCCCTCCTGCATGTGAATGGCCGCAGTTGTGCTGGCAGCTCACAGGAAGTGCTGTCAGAGTGGAGCGTCTGGTCGGAAATGTGGGAGGGGAGGCGTGTCTCCCCCCTGTCTGTCGCCGTCATGGATTACAGTCTCGCAGTTCAGTCGAGGGGGTAGCCCAGGTTAACCCCACCCCTAGAGGGCCGCAGGGTCTGCAGGTCTTCGCTCATATCAGAGGCCATGGAAACAAGGTGTGTGATTGAGTCTTTAGCCAGTCAATACCAACGCACACTGAAAATCAGCATAAACTCCGCCGCTGCTATTATTATCGTATTTAAGCCAAAGGGAAAGTGAATAACGCTGAATAACTCCTCTGCAGCTGTAAAGCAGCAAAACTACAGACCACACCAGTGCCACTGTGCAGATGTGCAGATGTGCACTGCAAAGACCTTCCTGCCTTGTCACGAATACAACTAACGTTGATGTCAACCGCATCCATTCGGTCAGTCGATAGGAGGCGCGCGTCAGACTTCTGTGGACTTCATCAGTGTTGAACGGTGTCTGGTGCTGTATGTGGATCACGGCTGCAGTAAGTCGCTCGCAGCTCAGAGGCTGGCGTGCTCTGGATCAGGCAGTGGAATCAAACTGGCCCCTGCTGTTTGAGCGTTGGACCATGTGGTCAGGATGTCAGAGCATATTGCCCTCAATTTGGACGGTTGAGCTTAAGCTGTTTTATGACATGGGTTTCCGTTGCTCTGTTTATTTGATATTCCCTGCGTCGGGGTCACTGGGTGTCTTTCACTGCAGGAATGTGGGGCATGTGAATGGGGCTGGTGTGTGCCGGGCAGAGTCAGAGGTGTAGGGGATTAGCGGAGCTGTGTTACAGAGTGTGTGCGCTCTCTGTCTCTCTCTCTCTCTCTATTCCACTCTGTTTCTCTCTCTCTTTCACTCTATCTGGCTCTGTTCCTCTCTCACTGCTCTCCATTCCCCTCTTGCTCCTGTCTCTCACTTTCTCATTCTATCACTCTGTTTCTCTGTCCCTCTCCCTCTTCCCTCAGCTGACCTTGTGGAACAATGGGGTTGCCATGGTGATAACCTCATTTCCCCTCCCCCTACCCTCCCCTTCATAGGTTTCTGGAGGGGTCGGAATTTGGATTACTGGGTCCTTGGAACCTTTGGAAGAGGGGGAAGGAGGGGGGGGGGCAGTATGCCCGTGTAGACAGACTGGCACTGCCACACACACACACCAGACAGCTTCAACTAAAAACTGCCTCCCCAACCGCTCTCAAAAACATACCGTGCCACGCCACTCTCTTTACCAAGAGATGAAGAAAGGAAAAAAGTCTTAACTATTGGTTTGTTCAGAGTCAGATGTATTACTTAAGGATGGTTATCCAGCTTATGAACGTCAAATGAAAGGTCCCCTGACAAGGTATATGCATTTCACTGCTGCTTTGCAGTGAGAGGATGTATACCAAACGCTCGCTAATCCTTTAAAAGAAAAAAAAAAAAGGAAATTTCCCGAATCTGTCTTGCCTTTTGCTTTTCAGAGTTGGAAAAACAATGAAGGCAGCACCCAACTGCTGAAGTGGGAGGAGTGTGTGTGTGTGTTTGTGTGGTTTTGGTAATGTTTTTGAGTACAGGCTGTGTAATTCTAAGTTGCCCTGAATTGTGTGTTTGAAAATACTTCGAAATTTGGTCCAGCTTGCAAGTAAATACACTGTACCTCCGTCACAAGTATTTATGTGCGTGCGTGTGGTCATACGCAAGAGCACGCAGGCACAAACACATACACAAACTAAAGATTCTAAATTTGCACAGATTCTCCATATGAATGCTCTCTGTAGTCATTCAGTCTTCCACAGATTTGGTGGAACACAGATTGGTGTTGTGGACTGAAGACATCTTGTTTCATTGTGTCGCTGTCATGGATGGGTAGCTCCATTCCCGTAGGGACAGTGGCGACTCTTTAGCCAATCATTGACTTGAATGATTCAATAAAGTGCTGAAAAGCATCAGAAACCAGCGGACGCTGCGGCCCTCTGGGACTTCAGTCAGGCCAGCCCTGATGTCCTCCATCAGAAAGGATATCTGCAGGCCACAAATGCCTGGTGCATCGGGCTGGCTTTCAGGGCCCTTGTTTTGTTCCACGCTCTGACCTTTTGCGTTTCCTTTTCCGCTCCGGCCCGTACAGCTCCTGGTTCAGCTCCGCAGGACTCCCTGTGTATGCGTCCGTTCTGTGGGCCAAGGTTCAGCTATGTGGAGCTCATTGTTTTGCACTCCGTTTCAGGATGTTTGCTGGAGATGGCTGATACTGGCACACAAAGAGGGAGGGGAGCACACACACACACACACACACACACACACACACACACACACCGGCCCTCCAGGCCTTGAACAGGATTGGGTGGGACTTGGGCGTGGGTGGGGCTGAATTTGGGCCTTGCCCTGTATCCTGCTCGGGGTGGGACCACTGGGCAAACAGACGGACAGATAAACAGACAAGCAGAGGAATGTTCTGAATGGAACGTGCTGCACTGTTCTAGAACACTGGGAGTGGGAGGGAGACTCACGTTCTAGAACACTCCCACTGCTCTTCAGGGAATGTAAAGAATCACTGTTGTCTGGACTCTGTCCTTGTGCCATTTCTTTTGTTGCATGTCCGAGAAATGTCTTGATGTTTCGTAAGCCATTTGTTTGTAGATATACTTACCAGATTGTGGGTCATTGCCCTTTCGAATAATTAGCCCGACATCGCATTGCGTGACATTCCTTTGTGACATATCGAAACAGCAGATAAAGTACTTCATGCAGAGATGCGCATATTTGCGCAGAGTTTTTCTCTCTGACCCCTGCATGAAGTGTACGTCCATGTCAGAAGATGGATTACTGTGTTTTGTCTTCTCAGTAGATGTCGTAAGCACTGATTGCCCCTGTGCCTCGCCTCAGTTGAGCGTGTCAAGGTCAGGGTTGTGGGCTGCTTGCTGTTGATAGCACAGGCTGTGCTTGCCATCACAGAGCAGTTGAGGTGCATGGTACAGTCTAGCACTGTGAGAGGTCACGCTAACCAGCGCAGCACAGTCAACAGAAACGCATTAAAGGGTCACGCTCTCTCAGCTGCCGGCATCTCGCTGTGGAGCAATCCGTTAAAACCGTATGCACTCAAAGCAGTGTAAGCTGTCTAGTATTAAAGGCTTTTGAGGACAATGAAAGATGAAGGTTGCTGGCCTCCCTCACTTGCCAGGCCCATAGCCTGGTGTAACTCCACCCATCTTCATTGGGATTCACTTTGCCTGGTAAACCAATGGTCTTTTAGAACATGTGATGCATGACTGCGCAGATCAGTGTCCTTGATGCGCATTACTGTGCAGCCAGGTGTCGGTAGTGCTGCCTTCCACTATGAAACCAAGCTTCTGTTATGGGTATAACCACATCGATAGGTGTTCACTGGTACTGCCTGCGACTGCGCAGTCTAGTCTTTGGCGCTGGCCTGTGCTGCTGGACGTCCATTCTCATGCACTTAACTGCACAGCTTGGATCTTCAGACAGCAGTAAAGGCTACAAGATGATGCATGCGTGTCTGTTTTGCCTGTAAATGCCCTTGTATCTTCTACCCCTTTGATGCTGAAACAATCTTCCCACTGAGGTCAGCACAGCAGAATCATTGTTTATAGTTTTATCACTGGATTTGGTTATAGCACTTGTGCTTATGCATTTGTTTGCACAATACATCCATAATTAAGTTTTATTTTGGCTCACATTAGCCTCAACATGCATAATTGTTTCAGTGGTTTTACATGTACTCTATGATGGGGAATGCTGTTAGCCTTGTTTTGCATGCCTATGCATTTTAACCAGGTGAATACACTTTTGTTTTCCCACGCAAGAAGTTGTTGTGTATAAGAGCATCTGCTAGGTGACTCTGTATATATGGTGCCAGTTAAGTGCATGCACCTGACTTTATGGCACGTATTATTTTTGACTGTACAGGAAAAAAAAAAAAAAACTATGTAGTGTATGTCTCAATGACAGTAGGATTGGGAATACTCAGGAACATGCCTACTGTCCAAAACAAGTGAGTTTTAAAGTGACACGATGTCTTATGGACTTCTGCCTGCATTAAACATGACGTATGCTGTTAGCCTGGTCTTGCATGGTTATGTATTTTAACCAGGTGAATACGCTTTAGTTTTCCCCACAATGGAATTAGATGTGCATGTAAGCATGTGCTAAGTGACTGTAATATAAAGTAAGCTTTAACGTGTGTCTCCCCTGTGCAGACAGCAAAGCCATAGTGGATGGCAACCTGAAGCTGATCCTGGGGATGGTGTGGACACTGATCCTCCACTACTCCATCTCCATGCCCGTGTGGGAGGACGAGGACGACGACGAGGCCAAGAAGCAGACGCCCAAGCAGAGGCTTCTGGGATGGATACAGAACAAGGTGCCCGACCTGCCCATCACCAACTTCAGCCAGGACTGGAGAGATGGCAAGGCCCTGGGGGCACTCGTGGACAGCTGTGCGCCAGGTACCTCCCCCCCCGGCCCCCTACACCGCCCCCCCCCAATAGGGGTGTTACAGAGACTGTGGAGGGGGGTCATTACATTGGGAAACAACTTTGTTTGTCTCTTAGGGATTAAATTTAATGGTCCAAATACATGGTGTAACAGCTAATGGACGGGTCATTGCCCCTCCGAATGACTAGCTATTCATTGCGTTGCGTGACAGTTCGCCATAGTCAAACGGCAGCTAAAGTGCTTCTCATAGACATACACATATTTGTGTCTGGGTTTTCCTCTTTGACTGGTCTGCTCGGTAAATGTAAATAAGCACTGTTAACTCCGAGTTTACGCATATCGTTTGTTAGGTCGGGGTTTTTGGGTTGTTGATAATGGTGGATTACATTGCACAATGTGGTAAAGCACAGCTAGGAATTTTGTCCCAATGCTGATATCATACAAACTGGTGTTTTTCAATTAACCGATGCACCAGTCATTCACTGTAATATACTTAGTCTTGTGCCTGAGCTTCTATAGGCCTAAGACTATAGGCCTGTCAGTGGAGGCAGGTCAGCTTGCAAAACATCGGTTCCAGTTTCCACTGTTATTTAATGACCAGACACTGTTTTTGTATCCATGGGAAAGATTGTCATCTAATGCATTTGTTTTGCATATGCAAAGGTTACGTAGCGCCCATACTATTTACATCTCCTTACCATCTACATATAAGAAAATGATGTACTTTTTGTATTTCATGAATGTGGAAATTGTATTGAATGAAGACATAAACCTGAAACGTGCGTTCCTGTAGGTCTGTGTCCGGACTGGGAAACCTGGGATACGGTGAAGCCAGTGGACAATGCTAGCGAGGCCATGCAGCTCGCTGATGATTGGCTGGGAATCCCTCAGGTGAGCAGGATAAGCCCCTTCTCCCCCAGTGCATTGTGGGTTATTTATATACTGCTTTAATTACAGGAAAGCAAGCCTGCCCTTATGTTTCTGTTCATGACCCTGAGTATGCACTGCCGTTGTATACCCTTGAGCCAGGTAACTCACCTGGAACTGCTCCAGTGAAACACCCAGCTGCATAGGTGGATAGCATGTGAGATAGCTGTATCTGTAGGCTTTTTTTTTTTGTCCCTGGCCTTGTGCATATCTGGTGGGCTGGAAAAAAAAATGAATGGAAATATGAACGGAAGCCATGTTTGCCTTGCAGGAGGTTACTGCATTTTTGGAAGTGAATTCACAGCACAGATTAAACACACTGCACACGCCCAAATCTGTTTGTGCAAACAGGAACGTGGGCCTCCGCCCTAGTTGCACTGTTGAAATGAGACCGATGTGACATTAGTGGGAAGTTAATGCAAGGCTGGCTGCCCACATACCGCATGGCCTCATGTCATGTGACACCCACAAATCTAAGAGAGAATTCTTAGCAGATTAGGGTGTATGTCAAGTGTCATTGCTACACAAGTGAGCTGCAATGCAGGTGAGCTTCACACAGGTAACCTCACAGCTAGCTCTCTACAAGCAGGCCTCTTGCAGCTGGGCATCACAGGTGAGCTCTCCACATGGGTTAGTTTTCAAAAGAGGTTAACTTTCCACACAGGTGAGGTTTTCACAGAGGGGCACAGGTGATCTTTGCTCCTAACCACATACCTGTCCACCCCATGTGTTGTGTAGGTCATTGCCCCAGAGGAGATCATCGACCCCAGCGTGGACGAGCAGTCTGTGATGACGTACCTGTCGCAGTTCCCCAAGGCTAAACTCAAACCTGGGGCGCCCCTCAAACCCAAACTCAACCCCAAGAAAGCCAGGGCGTACGGTCCAGGTATGGAACAACATCCTTCCCAGCATGTACCTCCCTATCTGTGCCATGGTTTCAGTCTGTCCGAAACTTTTCATATCCTTTCACTGTAAACTATGTCAGAAAGCTGCAAGATTTGAAGCAGGGATCTTAAACCCCGTATTCTAGAGGGCTGCAGTGTCTACAGGGCTTTTTGTGGTGGTCTGTCAAGCAAAAGCCATTTAAGGCATCGGTAACTAGGTGTATTGATGTGTCAGTCAAACAGTAAATAAAACCATAATGATAAATGCTGATGCCCACCAAAAACCCAGCAGAAACCAAAGCTCTCCAGAACTGGATTTTTGAGATCTCTGACATACGTGTGCATGCTTGGTACATTTCCACAGAATGTGCCCTGGACTGGTTGTTTGTAAAGTCTAACTATCCACTAGCAGAAAACATGAAAATATCCACAGTGGCTGTGCAGCGATTCAACTGAAGCATGAGACTTGAACCGACGAGGACACCCGCTCTTCGTGTCTCCTCAAATGACCTCATTTTGAACGCTTTCCTCCTCTCCGTGTTCCAGACGTTAAACAGTGGAGTATATAGTTTCCAAACAAGCGATGAGCAAGTTCAGCTGCTAATGAGTGTAATCCGGCGTAGCAAAAGTATCTCAGTAGCTGTGCTGCTGTTGTTTCTCCATTGGCCCTTCGCCTCTTGCCATGTTGATACTTCTTTTTTTTTTTTGTAAAAATGAGGTTAATCCTCCAGGTCCGTTTACAGCAGCAGAGGCGGTGAGACGGTGAGATGGGAAGGTCATTGAAAGATGAGAGGGGTGACTCTCACTTGCCTCCTTAAGAGGCATATCGTTTCCTTGAGTGTTAAGTCGTTAGCGTAGCTTTACTGGGACGTGAAGTGAAATGGAAATTTGGAATGCATGTCGTGTGAATTCACTGTCTGCATGGGTGTCTGTGTCTGTGTGTCTGTGTCTGCGTCTGCGTCTGTGCAGTGTGCTTTTATGCGCAGTCTGATATGTCCCTGTGCGTGTGCATGTATGGTCATTGTATGTTTATGTGCATAAATGTGCATGTGCGCGTGCTTCCATTTGCACATTCACAGTTAGCATTTATGTGCATGACTGTCTGTGTGTTAGCATGTATATGTTGTCTAGCCTACTTTGGCATGCCAGACAGCAGGCTCGGCGAGTGCTATGGCGCACTGTAGAGACACTCACACAGCCGAGAGCTGCTCAGACGCTGTGTGGTTCTTGTTATTGTAGGGAATAGCTGACATGGAGTTCTGACTTCACTGGCCACCCCGAAATCCTGTCAGTTGTCCAGGTTGCTGCAAGAGCTTGTTACTTTGATAAGTGAATCGATCTTCTTTGACATTTAAAAGTAAGGGGGGCGAGCATAACCCCAGCAGAGCCTTGCCAAGATCAGCACTGTGCCCCGCTGGCGTCTGATTCAGGCCTGATTAATGCTAATTTTCCTCTAAACAAAGTCTGGAGAGCCTCTCTCCCATGCTCCACTGGAAAAGAGGAAACGAATATTACTGAATGAAAGATTTACAGCCCAAAATTATTTAACTGACTAATGTAAGCTCTTAATTGGAAAATGTTTAACTTGACAGTAAAACTGTCTTGCTGGGAACAAATTTTCTCCTTTTTCAAATGTTTCCTGAAGTGAAAAGAAGTTGACATACTCATTTAGCTGTGTAAGATTATATACAAAAGAAAACTTTAAACTTAAGGTTTTCTTTCTTACCTCCTTAAATTTTAGGTCAAACATTTATGAAGGATACTTCCATTCACCGTCCATGGGAACTCTCGGTAGGACCCTAAAACACAATTCAAGGAAATACCTGTTCACCAGCACAACAATAGACGGAGTCCCTATCTGATCTGTATCAATTAATCAGCAGGACTCCCAGAGTGAAGTGTGGAGCAAGAATTTCTTTCCATCCTCAGAGAAGCTAGTTTGATTAATTTTCCACGTCGCCTCCACGTGCTATCAAGAATGATTCCTGATGCTCGCGCTTCCTGCTTTAGTCCCGGAAAGAGGAAGTGGCACAATAACGCTGTATTCTTTCCATCCAGCTGTCTGCATGTTGCAGAGTGTGATTGTGATGCTTTCTTGCTGGGTTTTTTTTTTTTTTTTTTTTGAAGAGGAAACACTGTTTCACTCATGCAGAAGGTGCAGAATGTCATGAACAGCTGCCCCATAATGCATTGCAAACCGTTTCCACAATGGCTGGGGTGTGTCCTATTTTCATCTCTCATGCACTCGGCATCATGTTATAATGAAGGTTTTGCCTCACTTCTCTGGCTTGTCACTATGAGCCTGACCAACTTCCCACTAAAATATGGTATAACTCTGTCCTTTCAGGGTTGTGCTTTTCTAATAAACCAACAGTCAGTTACAGCTTATGCTGATACGTAACTACTGTTAAGCTGAATCTCAAAAGGAGGCATGCAAAATCAAATTTCCACGGACCCTTCTATCTGGGGGTCTGCCCAGTGTCTTTAACAGAACATGTGACCTGGTGTGACAATCACTGCCACAGTAAGTGTGTTCCTGGAAAGTAGGATGAGAGTATCTCTCTCTCAAGCAGAGGAATGCCACCAAAATGGGTGGAGCTGCCACGTGCTGCCAGGAATTTGCTTATTTAAACGAATCATCACTTAGCTGAACCAATCAAAAGGTTTGTGTCTTTACAACAAAGTCAGTGATGTAGCAGCTAACTGTAACCCCACCCATTTATGGTGTCTGTACACCTCATTTAACCATCACGGCACTGAAAGCAATATCGGTCTGGTTTCAGAGACTAGCCCTGCTCTACGCCCCCCCCCCTTCGTTTTTCTTACACCCCTTTGCCATGTGTTTTGGCCCCCAGGGATCGAGCCCGTGGGGAACAGGGTCCTGCGCCCAGCGGTCTTCACCGTGGACACCTTCAGCGCTGGCCAGGGGCAGGTGACCGTCTATGTGGAGGACCCGGAGGGCACCCGTGAAGAGGTGGGTTTGACCGTTTGCCGCGCCAACGGCCCCTGTATACCGTCACTCATGTCTGCTAGACACAGCTCCCACTGCTGTTACAAACACCAGAGGGGAAATAAAAGAAGGCATGGCCTGGCTGTCACTGTCGGTTTCCTCACGGTCAGGAGGGGGTGGGGTTGGGAGGGGTTGATTCCTGGTTTTTTGTTTCTTGCCAGTTTGAGAAAGGAGCTGCATATAATATTAATTCTTTGTTGGGGTGGGGTGGGGGAATTCTCATGCAGAATATATTATAGAACTCTCCAGGCTTTTCCAAATTCATGACCGGAAATTCAATGTTTTCTTTAATTGACAAAAGTGAAATGGAACAGACTCCAAACCCCTGGTGTCTGTTTCTGCAGTGGCCGTTTTTGTGTCAACAAACACCTAATGGAAAATGAACAGAAGGTTGCCTCTGACTTTTTAATTTTTTTATTTTTTAATGCCTTAGGGGTGAATGTGTCATTGACTTCAGTGACTGAAATTAGTGTAATATAATAGCTCCTTGTGTGCTTATGGTGTTTTCCACGTCAGTCATTCTCTTGCATCACATTTGTTACCCTTTTGTAGAAGGAGGATGCACATGAATTGTGCTGTAGAACAAATTAATTTTTAACACCTGAAGGGTTTTGTAGTGTACTTTACTAAATTAAACATAAGAACTTGTTTCCGGCTATTTTTTCATCTCTTGTCTGTCTTACAGGTGAAAGCTGTTCTTAATGAGGGCAAGAAGACGTACAGTGTTACGTATGTGCCCAAAGTCATGGGTCCTCACAAGGTACAGTGTCCCTCTCTTACCTCCTCAGCACAGGCATTACCTCATGGCCTAAAGGGCAAAGGCTGATGTCATGGCTGATTTGTAGAATCTTTGTACTTCCAGTCTCATTTGGTAAGATCAATACTCTAGTTAACCCAGTTCCCATCTCCACCACGGCTTCTGGCTAATCAGTTACAAATTATCCCTCATCTGTGGGTTCTCGCTAAACACTTAAAGACCTACAAACTACCTCATTTTTTTTTTTTAAGCCATGTCATCCTGTCATCTGAATTTAGGGTTGCATAGTGATTAGGGCTGACACTAACAACGGTTTTCATTATTGATTAATCTGACGATTATTTTCTTGATTAATAGATTAATAATTTGGTGTATAAAACATCAGAAAACAGTGAAAAATGCCTGTTACAGAACACAAGGTGATGTCATTAAATGTCTTGTTTTGTCTGCCATGACAGTCCAAAACCCCAAATTATTCAATTTACTATAATGCAAGACTAAGAAAAGCTGCAAAGTCTCACATTTGAGAACATGGAGCCATCAAATTTTTGGCAATTGATTATCAAAATAGTTGGCAATTAATTTTCTTTCAATCGACTAATTGATTAATCGATTTATCATTGCAGCTCTAATTGCGATCCAAGTCTGAAAAGTGATATGCCAATAAGAAAGAAAGCCTGAGTCTGAGCAGTAGTCTTGGCCAAAACGATGAGTATTTTGGCCATGAAGGCCGGTTATCTGAATTGATTATGATGTCATAATCGTGAGACTCATAGGTGTGGCTAAGTGCGCTGCATCCTGTTTGCAGGTGACAGTGCTGTTTGCAGGGCAGCAGATCCCTAAGAGTCCTTTCGAGGTGGGCGTGGATAAGGCTCAGGGGGACCCCACAAAAGTGACTGCTAAGGGTCCCGGCCTGGAACCCCTGGGGAACATTGCCGGCAAGCCAACGTACTTCGAGATCTACACGGCAGGTGTGTAACTTAAGTTCAAAACCGACCATGTGCTGGGAAAAAACAAAAACAAACAGAGGGAAAATGACCGCAGGGTTTGGGGGCATTTTTTTTGCTGGAAACCATGGTGCTGTGATGACTAAGGATTTGACCAATGGCAAAGCTGTCATGTCTCTGGAATGGTGATTGCTGTCATGGTAACCACTGTTCCAAGACAGTAAGGCAAGAGTGTTACAGTGTCTGGAAATCTAGCCCTTTTGGGTCCTAGTACTATAGTCTACTGTCTGTCTGATTGAAATGAAATGGTAGTAATAGCTTAGGCCAAACTGCTATCTCGGCATCTTGAGGTCTTCCTGTCAGTTCCTCCAGACTTAAACACACTGCAACTTAGGTATTTGGCTCTTCTTCTGCTCTCTCTGACAGGGGCCGGCGTAGGGGACGTAACAGCGGTCATCAAAGACCCCCAGGGTAACAAGAACACTGTGGAGGCCATGATGGAGGACAAGGGGGACAGCGTGTTCCGCTGCACCTACAAACCGGTGCAGGCTGGCCCCCACACCGTCTCCATCACCTTCGGGGGCATCGCCATCCCAAAAAGCCCCTACACTGTCAGCATTGCCCCAGGTATGTTTGAAGGGACCCCATGTTTTTCTTCTCGAATTAACCTTTTCTTGAACTAATCGGTACTGAATTTTCGTGCTCATACATTTCTGCACTAGAGGCACACCAGAGGGGCCTGGGTTTGTCATAAGCACTAACATCAAGAGCTCTGTGCACTCTTTGAGAGCTGATAGGATAGTAGGAGAGAACACCATTGGCCAACACAGACACAGACAGGAGTCTGAAACTCAGTATTCCCTGATTTAATTGGATGAGGAGAATGTGAAAAAATTGTATCCATGTATACACTCCACATATCAAGAGTGGAGTGTATACATGCCACTTTATTGTTTTGAAGTCTTTTATCGACATGAACAAGGCTGAAGTCGACTATCCTCTTTATAAGGAGCCTTCCTGCAGGTTTAACCATGAGTTTTTAATTTATTTTTTTATAACTGTGTAAAGAGAGCTCTAATTAAGACAAATTGTTTAGCATGCTTCTCTGGTCCTAGACCCAAGGAAGGGAAGTCGGTAATCTGACAGAGCTTCTCTAGAGCTGGAGAAGGCCTTATATCTGCCTTGTAAACTGCTTGTAAAAGCAGCTGCAGTTAGCCAGCACGCTACTGAGCCATCCGGGGCTCTGTGGAGGTGCCGGGATGGCTGAGAGGGGACCGAGCCAGCCACTGGAACTGGGCAACTCTGTTCCAAGAGACCCGGTGTGTTTCCGCCAATTACCCTTGCTCGATGAGCTAATACGGCGTTACGTACCAACCGATCTCGGTTTTCGCTCAGAGATTAGGCCACTGTAAAATGTTCCACGCAAGAACCCAAGAACAGTCTTTTGGCTCTCGTTCACAGGCTTATCTTTAAATTTGGCAGAAATCTGAGGCAGAATTGATTCGGGCTATTTAATAATCAAGAGCAGAGGTTGGAATGATATCCTGGGAAAGATACAGCTACCCTCCCCACCTCCCCCACCCACCTCTGAGCTGGTGTGATGTCCTGTTCTCAGCCCATTGTGACACCATCATCTTGACATCACTGTTCTGTCACAGTGAGGCCTGGTCAAGCTCGGAATTCAGAATTTGTCCCTGCAGAGCTGCAAACCATGGAGAGCTAACTAAACTATTTTTTAAAATTATTGTTCTCTCCCCCTACTTTTCCCACCTGCTTTTTCCACACTGAAGATGTGACACCATATTACCTGTGTTGTCAGAGAAACACACAGTCAGCATATGCTCACACACCTTCAGGCACAGGCCTTCTGTTTGTTTTACAGAAGAAAGGAAAAATGTGATTACACAAGAGGCTAATACTATGGTCTCTTTGAGTATTGAGAGTTGTATGTAGACTGTCATGCAAAACAGCCTTGGTTCCCCTGAGGTGAACTTTTACCTGAAAGCTTTAGGGTTTTCAAGCTGGCATTAAAGGGCCAGTTGACGCATCCTGATGTAGTCTCAGCTACACAACTGGTCCTGTAATTTGACAGTAGTATTACGCAATGATCCAAGTCCAAAAATTGACGGTCAAGGGAAGCAATGAGAATCTTAGCCGAAAGAGTAGATTCCCTGACTTTCTCCTCAAACGGTTTCCCAGGTACTATGAAGTATGTTCTTGCATATATTACTGACGTGACGCAGCCATCCTATTTGCAAACTCGCTGAGCCAATGAGAGGAAGTCTCATTTTTCCGTATATCATTCTCTATGTGAACTCTTCCATCACCACATTCCGCTTCCTTTTTATGAGAATTTTTTTCCCCCCTAGTAAAATCAGGAAGTTGAGCTCTGTTGGAATGGTACTTTAGTGTACCAACTGTTTCCACGGAACGTTTAGTGGCTTTCTGCCCGCCCCCTGATGCCCAAGTCACATGGTACGTGGTCACGGGCCAATGTTTGTGAGACACGAGCGTCGCGTGACGGCAGTCGCTGGACCACGGTGTCCGACTTCTGACATTACTGGCCTCGAAAGACCATAAAAGGGCACATTCCAACTCCCTTCTCCAACCTTTCCACTGCAGGTGGCATTTGAGGCCAGCTCAGTTAACACTTTTATTTATGTATGTATTTTATATATAGCTCTAATCAATTTCGATGTATAAAAACCTGCTTTGTCACAGTTGTGATAGATTATTGGTTTAATGTGTTTGCTTTTTATGGGCGAAGCCGAACAGAGAACCTTTTGTAGAAGCCTTTTTTTCTTTGTTGACGTTCTAAAATCTTGTTTAATCTTGCCCAACTTCTTCAAATGGCCAGTTTTTTTTTTTTTTCTTGCCTTTGCTTTAGTTGAATGTGGATAGAAGGGATCTCTTTGCAGATGTGAAACAATTGCTTCTCAAACTAGTTTCACAGGTTTCAATGTTTTTAAAGCAAAATACTGTTTCTTAAGCCTTTCAGTTTACAAACAGTGATGCTCAGTGCGGTCGCAAGTGGTTTCAAACTTGGTCTTGTAGGGCCATGTTTTAGGGTTAAATGTTTAACCGTTGTGCTGTGTTCACTTTTTCAACTTTAACATTGCAAGTGTCTTTCATTTTCTGGTAATAAGACTGAGAAAATGTGTTCAAGCCATGGTTGAAAGTCAAAACCATGGATTTTCAAGTAATAAAAATAATGTATCATTTTTCTTTTCATAAAAATTTAAGTTAGTTTGGCTTCTTCTGTCTTTGGATTTCATGGCAGCTTCTGCAATAGTTCTTGCAGGTCCAAAATGGTCATCACTCCCCAGGGCAGCATACTTGATCTTTCTGCCATGTCTTTATGTAAGAGGCTGTTAGCTGTAGTTCTGAATTCCAATAAGAATGAAAAGTAAGGAGACTAGACTAAGTTTCTGTCACAGTATTCATATTTTTACTAGATTTATGCAGAAGAACAGTAGCTTAAATTCATGTATTCGTTTTGAGCGTGTTTCTGTTACATGCCAGAGAGAACGGAAGCCCCAGTGACGGTGACTGACACTATGTTGGATGTGATTTCTCTGAAGTGGCGCCGTCGAACTCGAAAGAGACGCCTACAGATTTTCTCCAGCTCTCCACAGCTAGCCGAATTGGCTCCGAACACCGCTATAGGATTTCTTCAATTTATCAAAAACACGTCTGCTCTGTAAGGCGGTAACGTGTTTTTGAAGTGAAGGGAAAGATATTAATCATCCGGTGGATGTCTCTTTTTCTCTCTGCTTTCATAATGTCTATATTTAAGTTTGATGTAACCCGCTTCCACGGTTTAGGACTGTCTCGACTGCAGTTGGCTCGCCTTCCTGATTCCCACATTGCCGACTTTTTTGGTTTGGCCCTGAGAGCTGAGATCTATTTTCAGAGTTTGTTAGTCTTGTTAGACAAAGGCGGTCAGACTTTTTCTGAGTCGATGTCCACCCAGCTCCTTGGTCCAAGCCACTGGTGTCAGACTCTGGTCCTGGAGGCCCGAAGTGTCTGCTGGCTTTTGGTGAGACTCCGCTTTCAAGTAATTAATTTAAACCTCTAATTGGCTAAAGGGACCACAAATGCTATTTCCAAGGCCTGGATTGGCTGTGTGTAAAAGGAACCCAAAACAACCTGCATGCATGGCAGCCCTCCAAGACTTGTTTTGACCCCCATGCTCAGAGCAAACTAGCACCTCAGAGGCTAAGTGGTAGGGAAAACCTTCTCCCACTACTCCTGCAGAATGTTCATTGCCAAAAACCACCAAGATGAAAGCCAAACGTCACAATTGTAACATCAAAAAATGCTATTGATCCAGCGCTTATGTCTTCCTGGCTCTTCTCCAGGAGTATTCCCAAAGTGTTTATGGACCTTATCTACCTCTTACCGGCTGCTGTGTGTCTCTTCTGTCTCTCAAGCCTCCAACCCGAATGCCTGTCGGGCCACAGGCCGTGGTCTGCAGCCCAGAGGGGTGAGAGTGCGGCAGGTGGCGGACTTCAAGGTGGACACCCGCAACGCTGGGAGTGGAGACCTGAAGGTTACTGTCAAGGGACCCAGTGAGTAGGCAGTGCTTTGTGTGTGTGTGTGTGTGTGTGTTGGTGTGTTAGTGTGTGTTAGTGTGTGGGTGTGTTAGTGTGGGTGTTAGTGTGTGGGTGTGTGTTAGTGTGTGTTTGTGTTTGTGTGGGTGTGTCCGCGCGTGCCCTCTGCCCCGTCCCCTGTCCCATTCAGAACCAGAGATTCTGTAGACTCACCAGATACTCCACTCCATTTTTGTAGCATAGAAAGTTGTCTCCCTGGTGTTAAAAGCAAAATCATTCCAGTTTGATCTTTCCGAAAATGGCTTTTCAGTACAGTAATACAGCACCGGAAGCTCCTTTTAATCGACTGGAACTTCCTTTAGGTAGGAAACAGATAACAGAAACAATGTAGGAGCCAGAGAATCTGGCGAGGATCCACTGGCGTTTGGTGTTTTTGGTATTGCAAGAGTAAAAGTTAAATGATTTGATTCAAAAGTCTAGTCTATGATTCAAAGAAATACTGGAAAGTTAAAAACAAAATTTCTCTGTCCAACAGAGGGCCTGGAGGAGCCTGTGAAGCAAAAGGAGAGTGTGGACGGCATTTACGCCTACGAGTATTATCCCCACGCACCGGGCAAATACATTGTGACCATAACATGGGGCGGGCAAAACATCCCCAAGAGGTGAGTGGAAAAAGCTCAGACCAGTCTCCTTCCTTAGGGATGCCATTATTACACCCGATTAATGACGAGATATTGTTTTTTTTTTTTTCCCCCTCAAAAAATTTTGATGTCTCTGGAGCCACTCGGATTTGATTTTCCTCAACATTCTCCCTTGCACTCAGTTGTCTAGAGTGTAAAAGCTCTCAGAGTGTGTATGCTTTGCCTCTGTTTGATTTTCATAAACCCAAATGTCTCTGTTTTCTGATTTGAATTTTTTTTTTTTTTTAATTCTGTCTTAACCCCTCCCTTGAGGAATTTTGTCATTGTATGAATATCACAAGTGCCCAACTGAGTCATCTCTGACAGGGAACAGTTTTCAACTATAAACGTTAGGGCGTTTTATATTAAGTTTGCTTTCTGCTCTGAGGCTTCTCTGTTAGATCATAGCTTCTTTTTGGTTTGCAGGTCAAAAACAACGATTTCTTTGTCTTTTTTTTTTTTTTTTTTTTACTATTTCGCGCTTGTGTGTTTGTGCACTGCAGCCACAAAATACAATTGTATTTTTTGTCTGTATCAATACTTGAATAAAGTTTATCCCCGTTTAGACCTCTGTGTAAACAGACAGAGGTGAGATTGCACGTTTTTGACAATGCGGGCATGAAGACAGGTGTGTGTGTGTGTGTGTGTGTGTGTGTGTGTGTGTGTGTGTGTGTGTGTGTGTGTGTGTGTGTGTGTTTTTTTTAAAATGTTTGCAGCCAACAGTGTTTGAGTTAAATCAAGAAGGATGCGATGACAAGAAGAGCGGTTTCCACTGTGGATGAGTTAATTATTCAATCGATGTACATAAATCTAAATCGATGTTCATAAATCTAAATGACCTGGTCAGAGCAGCCAGATGATTATCGAATTACGTTGCGCGTTCACCGCGTCCCACCTCAGCCGTGCCTATTGCACTACCTTTTCCAGACGGTTGGCTAACGGTAGCGAAAGTGGTGAGCAGCGAGATGTTTGATTGTGTTGGCAAACGCAAGCTAAACGTTAGCTTTCTTGAAAGCGCGTCAGGCGTGATCCATGTGGATGTGGAATGGAACAGGGAAGGGATTTTGGAATTACCTCATCGCTCTTTAACCGGGGGGACTCTAAATGGCTCTGCCGCTGGGGAACTGAGCAGACAGACCTTAAGTGTGCTCGCCCTGCGTGAAACGTTTATGCCCCCGTATATTTCCTATGACCACCGCTGCCTGCTCCATCTGATGAATGTCGACCGTTTAACGCGGACAGATTAATTTAACAAGCGGCGCATGGTTGGAAATGATCAGGCCTTATTTTGTGGATGTGTTTTGTTTTTAGGGGTGGGGGAAGGAGGTTAGATCTAACCTGAGGAAATTGAGTCATTTTATGGCATGCGAGGAGACCCGCTTACAGTTTTGCAATATTGTATTTTTATTCCTCCTGGTGGAGGGCAGATTTTAAATCGTAAGTTTACGACTGCGAAGTTAACCTTTCTGGACATTTATCGGGCGAGGAGGTATTTTCCACATCTTCATCAGGAGACGCGAGTGGAGTTTTAAAAGGTTACAACAGTGAGGATGGGATTACTGGTCCCTCTCTGGACTGTAGCAGTAGCCGGACTCGAGTGTTTTAACTCAGCGGTTGGGCGGCTCCCGTGGTAATTCATGCGTCCCTGGTCTGACTGCCCCGAAGTCTGGATTTAACTGCCAACTTAACAGGAACCCCCTAAAATACCCCACAGAGTCTGCAAGCTGTATTGGCGCAGTCCCGGCCTGTTCCACTGTGCCATGCCCCTCCCCCCTCCACCCCCCACTCCTGCCAGACACTGTGTTGGTTTATTCTACCCTGTGGGTAGCCCCTCACAGAGTTGTTATTTATTCTATATTTCTGTGTTTGTGTTTTCTCTGCTCTGTGGGTTACCATCAACCATTTATGCATTTGTTTTATTTTTGTGTCCATTAGTTTTCTGGCTCCCTAAAACTTGGGCAGTTCGGTTGGTGTAGGGTGTTACGGGCTGACGTCCACTTTGCCACACAGGCGATTCCCTGATGTGCTGTGTTCCATGTTCCGTTCGGTGATGTCATTGTTTACGCGTGGCTTTGGGTGTAAGTCGATCTCCATCTCGCACTGCGTGCAGTAGCCATGTTTGGCAGCTGTGCCGTGGTTGAGGGTTTTATGCTGTGTCCACCTCCTCACCACCTCCATTTGATTTTCCTCCCTTCCACAGTCCGTTTGAAGTCCAGGTTGGTCCAGAGGCTGGGCCGCAGAAGATAAGGGCCTTTGGACCCGGCCTGGAGGGGGGTATGGTGGGGAAGTCGGCCGATTTCGTGGTGGAATCTGTGGGCACAGACGTCGGGGTGCTGGGTGAGTTTGGAGTATGGAGGGGGTGTCTCACTGTGTTGCACCATCAATGAAAACGCGGTATGTGGAGAAATGGAAGCCAGTGGGAGCCTGACACAATCCTAATGGAACTGTAATATACTGTAAACATTTAGTACAATATATTTACAGTACAATGCAGTACATTACATTTGTGAGAGCAGGAAGGGCACATGGATAAATACTAGTTAGTTACACTGAAAGTTTTGTCACAGTTGACTGAACAGTTCAGCATCAGGGTTCTCGTTTAATTTGTATTGTGTTTATTGTTTCATTTCTGTGAGGTGGGGGTTATGGTTCGTATGTTTTCCGGTGGTCTGAGTCATATTTGCTTGCTTTGGTACCGCCGCAGGGTTCGCCATCGAGGGCCCCTCTCAGGCAAAGATAGAGTGTGACGACCAGAACGACGGCTCGTGCGATGTGAAATACTGGCCCTCAGAGCCGGGTGAGTACGCCGTGCACGTCATGTGCGACGACGAGGACATCGAGGACAGCCCTTTCATGGCCTACATCACCCCCGACAACAACGCCTGCAGCCCCAGCAAGGTCAGTACTGACCCCCGCCGACTCATCCCCCAGCCCCATACTACTGGCCCTCACATACTGAATTCTGTGTTACCTAGCAAGCAGCTTAGTTTCATTGACCTAATATCTCCATTTAATCCAGTTCTGACCCTTCCAATGCTTTGTACGTCCAAAAATACTAAAGGCACAGATTGTATTTCAGCTCTTCTCATCCATGCCCTGTGTAGATGAGATATGACATTTATGTTAATGCAACATTTTAAAAGGATGGAGTCAATAGAGGTGGAATAAAGAAAAATTCTCTAATCATATGACTGACTCAAAATCATGATGCATCAAAGGAACCATTGACAATATTTGATATGATTTAAGGAGGTTTCATTGTAAAGCCTGTCAAAACTGGCACTGAGATGCACTGTGCATGAGTCGTTATTCAGTAGGGACTGGTGGTGCACTGTTTCCTGGCAACCCTGTCATCCATTGCATTAGACGGTGGTGGGGAGAGTGTGGCTGATTTGCGCCGTTTCCGTGCATTTCAGGTGAAGGCCTACGGACCAGGCCTGGAGAAGACCGGGTGCATCGTCAACAAGCCTGCAGAATTCACGGTGGACGCGAGGGAGGCGGGGAAAGCGGGCCTGAAAATCTGTGCGCAGGTGAGGGAAGAGCCCTGTTACCCACCCCTGGGGCTCCCCTGGGCTGGAGCCTCCCTGGAGGTGAAGAGAAACTGGAGCAGATATCGGTGGAGCGTGGGAGAACAACGGCGAGGGGGGGAAATGCTGAGTGAAAAAGCTGTGGGCTGCAGGGACAGTGTGGGCAGGAATTGTATCTAATCACAGGGTGAAAAAAAAACTCTAAAAATGGCAACAACCTGGGAGGGAAAAAAAACCCCGCACAGCCCTAAAGTATGTTATGTCACAGAGTAGCCTTTAGAATTTCAGAGAAGTGTTCCATTCGGATTAACACGCCTCATGTCGTATACCACTGAAGAGTAGTTCTTCCCACACACACACCCAACATCGCGTTACATAATGATGTTGTAAAGATGGTGAGTTTTTGCATATCAAGAATTACTTTATTTTGAGAAAACAAAATAAAGGTCGGCAGATCGGAAGGCAAGTATGAGTTACTGTGAAAACTATAGGATTGTGTAAAACGGCAAATGTGGGGGAAAATCCAAGGCACTGTTAAAGGTGAAATTAAAAAGCCTTCATTCCACCATGGGAATAGAAATTAAAAATCTTATTTGGCCTATGCATTGCCTGGAGCCCAATTGATGGCTGAGTAAGGCCTCAATGCTAGACCTCGTGGCCTTACCCTTTTGACTTTAAGGAATCCTCAAATAAACCTAAGTACTATTTAAAATGCACTCAAGTCTTTTTAAAGGCATATGCAATTCAATCAAAATGTCTTCAGAAAACGCCTAACATGCACTTTAAAAGACAAGTGTTTTTTTTTTTGTATCGAATTTCATTTCTGCCTTGCTGTTGAGTATTGCAGTTGTGTACTGTAGCTGTTGTAGTATTGAGTAGTGTAGATATGTAGTTCAGATGAGTTATGTTAAGTAGTGTGGTTGTGTAGTGTTGTGTAGCGTAGCATTATAGTTGTGTCGTGTGTTGCAGCACCGTCCTCACGCAGTATTCCGCCCCCCCACCCCCTATGTTCTGCAGGCCGCCGAAGGGGACCGAGTGGACGTGAAGGTGAAGAATAAGGGAGACGGCACCTACGCGTGTTCCTACACCCCGACCACTCCGGCCAAACACACGGTGACCGTGGCCTGGGGAGGGGTCAGCGTCCCCAACAGCCCCTTCAGGGTAAGCCCGTCTCAGGGGTCAAAGGTCATCCCTAGGGGGGGCAGCAGCAGCCGCCGAGGGGCACGGCCTCTCGTTGTGATCACCACTTTTACTGAGGAGCGCCGCATCGTGTATGCTCAGTAATTAACCCTTTCACTACTTCAGCACTGGGCAGAGGGTTTATATCGGCTGAATATGACATCTGTGGTTTGAATGCTGCTTTCAATACAAAAAAGGTATGGAAGCCTTTCAGGTTTTTAAATAAAATTAGTTGTAGAAGAATAGGACTGAATATGGTAATTCAGAAAGGTGGAGGTATAAAATTATGACCCTGACAGTAATACTGCAGTGTTCTCAATTTTTTTTTTTCCTCTTCAAGGGTAAAGAACAGATTGAATGTCTTTTGCAGGATTTGAATGGAAATGTTATATTTTTGCACTGATCAAGCTCTAAAATATTTGTCAGATTTTTAGAAGATATTTATTCACTTTGACATATTTCTGTACTAAAAATGTGATTTTTTTTTAAGTCATCATTTTATTGCACATTTTTATACAAGTTTTGATTGGAGGGTGATTGTTATAGTTTAATGTGTATTCTGCCTACGCTCTCAGATATGTAACTGCACTGGAAAAATCATTTCAATGAACAATTATGAAACTCTTGCTGATTTCCAATGAAAATCAATGACTTGGAAAGGTAGTCGAGCAGATGTGCTGGCTGGAGCTGGTCAGGGAGCAGACATGTCAAGTGTGGTCCAAAAAAATCCATTTCAATAAATGAAACGAGGAGAAAAAAAACTTCATAGAGAGAATTTTTTTTTTTATGTTCCACTTGGCTGAAATGAAGTTCATTCTGAAGGACTATGCTTTCGTCTTGAAGAATTGAAAAAGAGTCTTTTAATAATTTTTTTTTTTTTGGGGGGGGGGGGGGTGGGGGTGGGGGGGCGAAGCGGGGGGGGGGGGCGACTGGTGTTGGGAGACAGAATCACTGCTGACCTCGGATTGAGAAACTGACCAGGGGAAAAAAACAACTGCAATGGACCTTGCAGAGAGCCTAGCTAAGCCGCCCAAGACAGGGGCCATCATTTCACAACAGTGACATCATCTGGAGGGGACTCTGGGTTTCTGGATCTCCGATTCGGGGGCCCAGCGCACGCAAGAATGAGCCCTGCCCTCCAGGGGTGACGGAACAACAGCAAAACCTGCCAGCCATGCGTTTCCCCTGAGCCTTTGATCACCAGGGCCTGCCTTTTCAGACAGGCTTCACCATTGCTCAAGATCAAAATCAAAATCGGCAAAACGAACTGTTCTTCAATAAAAGAATTTTTTACTGCTTGATCTGTTCTTGTTGGCATTTGTGTTTTTGTTAACTGTTTGGGACCTGATGTCTATTAGTTGTGACATTACTCAGAGTATCTACTTTTATGATCTTTTGAGTGGGTGCTTCTCAAATATGTGGGGGAAAAAAAAAGACATTTAAACACTCTCCTTGAATTCTTCTCTTTCGATTCCGAAAATAAAACAAGCATAATATCTTTTCCAGTCAATACAACTTTTAAAGGGTATTCGTTATTCTAGACTCATGCATCAGTGTCGTCAAAGAAGCTGTTTGAACAGAGGGTTAGGGAATCATGGTCCATAGGCCCAAAAAATCCTTTGATGGAACGCTTCTCCATATTGTTCTCCACTTCCTGTTCTCAGTGGTCTGCTCTTGTTTCAGGTAAACATTGGGAAAGGAAGTCATCCCCACAAGGTGAAGGTGTTTGGCCCGGGAGTTGAGAGATCAGGGCTCAAGGCCAATGAGCCCACGCACTTCACTGTGGACTGCACTGATGCAGGGGAAGGTGACTACAACTCCCAGCATTCCCTTGTCCTTGTTGTCTAATCTAGTTGTTAGTAGAATACACTTATCGCATATGTGCAAAATGACTTCAGATCCACAACTGTAAATGTTGTGTCAGGAATAATTATGAAAGAGTGATGAACAGGTAGATAAAGCACCAATGAAGATAAATGAAGAATATTCAGTATGTATAACCCCTTGTCTGTTTTAGGGGATGTCAGTGTGGGCATCAAGTGTGATGCCAATGTCATCAGCGATAAAGAAGAGGACATCGACTTCGACATCATTCCCAACGCCAACGACACCATCACTGTGAAGTACACCCCTCCCGGTGCGGGGCGCTTCACCATCAAAGTCCTGTTCGCTGGACAGGTGAGTCACCTGCATTCTCCTCTTTGTGTTGCTAATGCCCTGCTGACAGCCTGTCCAGGTGAGTGACATTGACAGGTGATCCTCAAGTCAAAAGGCTACAGCCCTGTATTCCTGCCAGTCCAGTCCCTGAATATTGCTGTCTGTATCTCATTATGGTTAAACATGTACACCTTAAGGCTTTCTCCATTCTCAAAATGGCCAAATTCTCAGCCATGAGAGAATATGAAAACCGCAAATTCAACCTGGTGGTAAAAAATCCACGCAGCAGAGCAACGCTGGCCTGCAATCACACATTTAAGACACTCACTTCAACCAAGCAAGACAAAAAAAAAAATCTACATCCTGCCTCCCGTAGCTTTTCGGCATTGCAAGGTTGTTTTACTGCCTAATTACCAAATTAAATCACGTTCACACCGAAAATGGTGACGAGAGACCAGAGTTCTCATTCCTGCCTCACCCACATCCTGTTTGGCTGGAGGTCACAGCAGGAGCGGGGGCAAAAAAAAAACAGAGCAGTGTTTTATGTTGTAGCTTACGCCAAGCAGCTAGGCTGTGGAGCCCCTAAAGCAGAAGCTTTGCCATGAAATTTTCCCATTGTAGTTAATGGCATTTCCTGCGTTCTGTAGTGTTTGCCTGGTTACCTTGACGTCATTGTATTTAAAAAAAAAAAAAAAGGCCAAAGCTTGTCATGCCCCAAGACTCATTGTCCGTTTCCCCTGCAGGAAATTCCCATCAGCCCTTTCCGTGTGAAGGTAGAGCCCTCTCACGACGCCTCCAAGGTGAAGGCTGACGGCCCTGGACTGGCCCGCGCCGGTAAGGCCCTCACCTGTGCTCACCTGCTACCTGAAAGGGATTCAGCGAGGAAGCTTAGGACCTCAAGACCGCTCTTTTTCATTCACAGCTCTGTCAAAATCATCCAGGTCACTGGAAAAAAGTCATGATTAGATTATTTTTTTTATTTATTTTTTTCTTCAGAACGTTAACAAAAGAGACTTTGTGTATTGAACTATAAAGTGTGACAACATCTGCTGATAGCTGCTGTGGTTCTTTGGGATTCCACATGTCTGAGCTTGAGTCCAAAGTTTAAAGGCAAGACCGATCCACTCAAACAACTAATAACTCACTGTTATGGGACCAATCAATTAATTTGTCAGCAGATGCTTTGATGTGGACTGTGCAGCCCTCACTCAGCGACAGACTGGTAAAACATGCTGCTCTTGCGTTTTTTTTGATCTGAACGGAGCTTAATGCTTTGATAGATGCAGTGTTGAAAATATTTATTGAAATAAGTATTTTATTTTTGGGTCGTTGTTTGACCGTTTCTGCTTTGTTCTCGTGAGGGCGAGGTGGTCAGTACTTGCACGTAGGGGCTTCCAGCTTGCCAAAGCTGTAAGAATGGAGGAGCCCACAATTTTGATGATGATTGCATAGATGAGGAAAAGCAAGGCTGATGATTTGACATTAACTGTCGTCTTCCTCAGAGTCCCTTCATTCATAAAGGGTAATTTCTGTAGAGGTTCCCTGCAGTGAAAGTTGCACAAGTGTAGCATGTGTTTATTTCTTTATTTATTTTCCTACGCTGTGCAGGAGTGGAAAGCGGGAAGCCCACGCATTTTACAGTATACACAAAAGGGGCTGGAAAAGCTCCTCTGGATGTACAGTTCAGTGGATCTGGCAAGGGGGAGCCCGTCCAAGACTTTGAGATCATCGACAACTATGACTATTCCCACACGGTCAAATACACGCCAGTGCAGCAGGTAACTCCCTGTGCAGGGCCTGGGGTTTGTCTTGTGTCTGGTTTGGCACAGAGCCTGGCCAACGATGCTTGGGCCGGAGTGCCTTCTGTCTTCAGTTCTGTTGTATGGAAGCCTTAATTGAGGTGACTGATTGCGCTGGTAGAATGCAAAAAAAAAAAAAAAAAAAGTGTTAAAAAAACAGCATTGGATGGATTGGATTTGGAGTTCGTGTGCATTCCTGTGTGTGTGTGTGTGTGTGTGTGTGTGTGTGTGTGCACGTTTTGTGTGTGTGTGTTGTGTGTGTGTGTGTGTGTGCATGTTTTTGTTTGTGTGTGTGTGTGTGTGTGTGTGTGTGTGTGTGTGTGTGTGTGTGTGTGTGTGTGTGTGTACGTGTGTG
Organism: Albula glossodonta; assembly: GCA_019788955.1. Lineage (NCBI taxonomy): Eukaryota > Metazoa > Chordata > Actinopteri > Albuliformes > Albulidae > Albula > Albula glossodonta. The sequence continues at coordinate 729,355 of JAFBMS010000096.1, read as the reverse complement.
TGCACGTTTTTGTGTGTGTGTGTGTGTGTGCACGTGTGTGTGCGCATCCATGTGTGTGTGTCTGCATGCACACATGCATATGTGTGTTGGCATGTTGGGGTGAGCATGCGTGTGTGTGTTTCTTTGGGTGTTAGTGTGTTTCTGAATGTGTGCATATGTGTATTGGCATGTTGGGGTGAGCATGCGTGTGTGTGTTTCTTTGGGTGTTAGTGTGTTTCTGAATGTGTGCATATGTGTGTTGGCATGTTGGGTGTGAGCATGCGTGTGTGTGTTTCTTTGGGTGTTAGTGTGTTTCTGAATGTGTGCATATGTGTGTTGGCATGTTGGGGTGAGCATGCGTGTGTGTGTTTCTTTGGGTGTTAGTGTGTTTCTGAATGTGTGCATATGTGTGTTGGCATGTTGGGGTGAGCATGCGTGTGTGTGTTTCTTTGGGTGTTAGTGTGTTTCTGAATGTGTGCATATGTGTGTTGGCATGTTGGGGTGAGCATGCGTGTGTGTGTTTCTTTGGGTGTTAGTGTGTTTCTGAATGTGTGCATATGTGTGTTGGCATGTTGGGGTGAGCATGCGTGTGTGTGTTTCTTTGGGTGTTAGTGTGTTTCTGAATGTGTGCATATGTGTGTTGGCATGTTGGGGTGAGCATGCGTGTGTGTGTTTCTTTGGGTGTTAGTGTGTTTCTGAATGTGTGCATATGTGTGTTGGCATGTTGGGGTGAGCATGCGTGTGTGTGTTTCTTTGGGTGTTAGTGTGTTTCTGAATGTGTGCATATGTGTGTTGGCATGTTGGGGTGAGCATGCGTGTGTGTGTTTCTTTGGGTGTTAGTGTGTTTCTGAATGTGTGCATATGTGTGTTGGCATGTTGGGGTGAGCATGCGTGTGTGTGTTTCTTTGGGTGTTAGTGTGTTTCTGAATGTGTGCATATGTGTGTTGGCATGTTGGGGTGAGCATGCGTGTGTGTGTTTCTGAATGTGTGAGCATCACTAAAATGTGGTCAGAGGGGGGAAAATTGTGGTAAGTCAGCTTGCTCTGGGCTCCACAGGGGGAAATGGCCGTCGCGGTCACCTTTGGGGGTGACCCAATTCCCAAAAGCCCCTTCAGCGTGGGGGTGGCTGCTCCTCTGGACCTCAGCAAGATTCAAGTTGACGGCTTGGACAGCAGTGAGTAGCCTCTGGTTCCGCTGGTGCCTGCCAATGTCCCATTTTCTGTTTAGGAATTTTCAAATTACACTCTCTGTGGGGTCGCATTTTTTTTTATTACAATCTGCTGGGACTGTAAATGGTCTGTCCGTTTTTTTTTTTTTTTTTTTTTTGCTCTCTCTTGGAAATTTACATGACAAAATGTTTAGCTGAGGATGCAGTAAAGAGTCTTCACCTCCCTGGCCCCAGCCATCCTTCCCTGCTGTGTATGGAACAAAAACAGGACCAGGATTTTTGGGGGTGGGGGGGTGTTGGAAGAGGGGAAAAAATGGGCACATTTTTTATGTCAGTTTGTTTTTACACTGTTTATGCCACAGAATGGTTGATGAAAACAAGAAAGTGTGTGCCAGGCAAAAGACCTCCACTACAATTCTTTTGTTTTACATTTGGCCATCTACCCAGACTCTCATCCAGAGTGATTTAGACAACTTATGTTTTTCTTGCACCATTCATTCATATGTTGGATATATGTTGGATATTTTCTGAGGCAAGCAGGTTAAATCCTGTTTATTTTTAAGGTGGTGACGCTATAAGCCTCATAGGCCTGATGTCTCTCCTTCTATCTGTGGGTTGTATTTTCTTGGAACCCTTCTTGTCATGTAGACATATAAAACTAAGGACATTTTAAAATAGTTCTGATTTTTAGATTGGGGGGGGAAATCTAGAGCAGTGACAATGATGTACTTTTCTGGCAGGAGTGGAGGTGGGGCAGGACCAGCAGTTTGCAGTTGACACGAAGGGGGCAGGAGGCCAAGGCAAACTGGAGGTTAGGATCACCAGCCCAACGCAGAAGTCCGTGCCCTGCGTGGTGGAGCCGGTGCCCAAGAAGGACAGCAGCCTGGTCAAGTATGTCCCCAAAGAGGAGGGCTTCTACTCGGTGGACGTCACCTACGACGGCAGTCCCGTGCCTGGCAGTCCCTTCCCAGTGGAGGCCTCACTGCCCCCTGACCCCAGCAAGGTACCCCAGCAACGACCTCCTCCAGCACTACCAAAAACTTAGAGTCTCTCTCTCTCAAATTACATGTTTAGGCCATTTGGAGACTCTCCTTAGTCTCACTAAATAGTTTTTCCCCTTCAGGTGCATAACATAAAAGTAATAAGTAACGCTCAGAAATAAGATTGAAAGGAAGAAATCCGACCCATGATTCCCTTGGCTTGAAAACCTGGCCCGTTTGGATCAAGGACCGGCTTTCTGAGTGAACTTTTTGGCTGCTGATTTAAAAGAAAACCACAAAAGCCTACAAAAACTGCAGCCCTCCAGGACTTGACTTTGCTACCCTTGAGTTTTGCTACTCCTGCTGTCGAATGATTTTTACACTCAGAAATATACACACATCCATTACATTCACATTTTTGGCATTTAGCGGAAGCTGGGAATCAAGCCTGCAACACCCCACTTCATACACCCCTGTAGAAGTGCATGTTTTTACTGAATGAGTATTTATTGTTATTGAGCATGCTCAGTTATGCCCTGTGATCATAAATAAGGCCTTTGAGCTAGAGTTGGGGGGACGTAGTGTGAGCGAAGCAGACATTTCTTTGTGTATTCTTCCTCCAGGTGAAGGCCTTTGGTCCTGGTCTGAAAGGCGGGCTGGTGGGCAGCCCAGCGGAGTTCACCATCGACACCAAGGGCGCTGGAACCGGTGGGCTGGGCCTAACCGTGGAGGGTCCTACCGAGGCCAAGATCGAGTGCTCTGACAACGGCGACGGCACCTGTTCCGTCTCCTACCTGGCCACCGAGCCCGGCGAGTATCTGGTCAACATCCTGTTCGAGGACACGCACATCCCCGGCTCGCCCTTCCACGCTCAGGTCCAGATGCCCTTTGACCCCTCCAAGGTGGTGGCGTCGGGGCCCGGGCTGAAGCGGGGGAAGGTCGGGGAGCCTGGCCTGGTCAACGTGGACTGCTCTCGGGCCGGCCCCGGACAACTGGCCATGGAGGCGGTGTCGGACTCAGGCTCCAAAGCAAAGACGGAGGTGCTGGACAACAAGGACGGCACGTACTCAGTCACCTATGTGCCTCTCACTGCCGGCCTGTACACCCTCATGCTGAAATATGGGGGCAAGGGCGTTCCCAACTTCCCTGCCAGTGTGGTTGTGGACCCGGCGGTCGACACCAGCAAGGTGAAAGTGTATGGCCCTGGAGTGGAAGGAACAGGTTAGTGTGCATTTATCTGTGTAATCATTAATGATGGTAACAATATGATAACATGATGGTGACAACATTAACACTAACCAATACTATGACAACTACTACAACAACTATTGCTATTAAAACTTTTATTACGATTGTTGTTGTGTTTGGTAGGGATTTTTTTGGTCCCCCGTCTTAATGATGAAAAGTTGAATCAGGCTCATAACACTAGACATTTTTGGTTTTGTGACACTTTGTTCTTTGTCTGGATGTTGCGATGTGTTTTCTTCACCATGTTGTAATGCTGTGAGTTGTTCTGTTGCTAAGCCTTTCAGTAAGGTTAAAAAAAAAAAAAAAAGCATATATATATAAAAACAATGTTATTGCAGTGGAACTTGGTGTCTGCTCTCAAGGGGAGTGAAGATTGAAGAATGGATTCTTTACTGTCAAATCTCTTTTCTGGTCTGCTTGGCTTCCATGACTTCAAAAGTCCTTGTTGGGTGTTCCTCGTTGGGACACCAGAGGCGACTGTAAAGCTGCCTGTTTTAGCCCCCCCGCCTCCATTCATTCCTCTGCTCTTTGAATTCATAAGCAATGACCCCGGAGCAGCTGAAAGAAGTGCCATCACTTCAGAGATGCTTGGCAGAAAGAGACCCCACTTTGCACAGAGCAGGAAGGCAGCGATGACATTTTTAAAGGATGGCTGGCTCACACAGTGATGACCACTTATAACAACTGAAAACGTTTTCTTTTTGAAATTTGCACTTTGAGTGTCTGAGTCATCCTTTTTTTAATGTGTCAGACATCTTCCATTTTTATGTATTTACTTTGTTTATTTGTTATTATTTATTGTCACGCAGCAGTGTTCCGGGAAGCTACCACAGACTTCACTGTGGATGCCCGCTCTCTGACCAAAGTGGGCGGTAACCATGTAAAAGCTCAGGTCAAGAACCCATCTGGTGCCACCACGGACTGCGTGATCGCGGACAAGGCCGATGGAACGTACAACGTGGAGTACACGCCCTTCGAGAACGGTGCGGTTCTGCTTTTTGTCCCGTTGAAACCCCTTAGTAAAATACACACATGTTCTGGATAGGCTTAATGAGCGAAAAGTGACTATATACTGGAGATGGCATGATAGTTTCACCGCTTAGACTCAGAGTGAATATGCAGTATGCAATATGAGTCAGGTGTTTGATAATGGTTCAGGCAATAATCAATAGATCGGATGAAGTAAAAGCCCTACTGGAGACTGCCTGCCACTGTCCTCGTATATCTTCCTATGTGCGTAATAATGGAGGCGTGTCATGTGACATTTGGTGTGCGTTTTGTTTGCAGGGCCGCACAGCGTGGAGGTGCTGTACGACGAGGCCCCCGTGCCAAAGAGCCCCTTCCAGGTCGGGGTGACGGAGGGCTGTGACCCGACCCGAGTGCTGGCCAAGGGGCCGGGCCTCCAGGGGGCCCTGACCGATCAGTCCAACAACTTCTCCATCATCACCAGGTGAGCGCGGACAGAGCCCCAAGAATATGCATACAGAATACGTATAGACGCCAGTGTACTGGGGATCCTCAGTTTTGATGTTACTATCCATTCTATGGAGCTTGGTATGTAGTGAGCCAATATGTTGTAAAACAAGCAGGGTGCCTCCTGGGACTTGAACCTGCAACACCTTGGATTTGTTCAATGTTTTGCTTGACCTGCTGTACTGTACCATACACTTTTTTTTCTGATGATTTTTTTGGGGGGTTTTTTTGACAGAGGAGCTGGTATTGGTGGCCTAGGCATCACTGTGGAGGGCCCGTCTGAGTCCAAGATGTCCTGCAAAGACAACAAGGATGGCAGCTGCAACGTGGAGTACACACCGTACGTGCCAGGACTGTATGACGTCAACATCACCTACGGAGGGAAGCATATCCCAGGTACCCCCTAGTCTTGACTCGCGATGCCTCGTCTCTGGCAGGGTGTCTGGAAAACATTGTTTTTTTTTTTTTAAGTTTTTTGGCATAGGCTACCTGTGAGGTTATTGGTACCTTCAAATTTCTCAGAGTTGATTTTGCTGGACCAGAAAACTTTCTCTATGTCAACTGTTTTTTTTTTTTTTTTTTTGTGTGTGCCTATGCCAGGGTGTTTTGGCTCTAAATAGTTGTCAGTTGAGAATAGTTCCTACACAAGATCATGATTAGTCAGATGTAGTGACGAATTGCTTTATTTGCAAAGAATATCCCCAAAGTTGGGTGAAGTTGCACAACAATACAGGAAGTGGTATGTCCGTTGTGATCCGGACAGGTTTAGTTAGCTAACCATTCGTCCCGTCCCTTCATGCCCAATCTGTGATAGTCTTTTTTCAACTTTTCCAGCTTGGGCTTCCCACAATGTGATTGGAGCCTACAAATTTCTGAGGGCAGATTTGATTAGCTTATAAATTTAATCATTTTAACCACTTGGTTGTGGGATTCAGCTGAAGTAGTGATGGTCCTTTTGGTTTATTCATGAAGGGATTTCGCCCTGAAAGTCAGACTGGAGTTGTACCGCATTGGAATGAGAAATTAGCCATGGGGAACCCAACAAAACAGTCTGATCTGCCACTAATCCATTTAGTCTGCTTTTCCGACTTGGGTTTAGCTTTCGAGACTCAGCTGAATGAGGTCAGAGTTCACCAAATTCAGCTGGTGAGTTATTTTTCTGCATTGGTCCCCTGGGTGCACTAAGAAAAGCCTTTTAATTTGAATATGTGTGGTTTCTATTCTCTGTGGCTTTCGCTATCATTACATTGTCATGTTGATTCAATATCAAACCAGAAGAATCCACTGCCTTCATATCGGAATGCCATTCCAAAGATGATGCATGCCAGTTCGATGGATTTTTTCTGATATTTATTAGTTGCGGTCTCTAATGTGGTTTTTCTTATTATGAGAGTTCTTACGACAGAAAAATCAAATGTCAGAAAACAAAAAATTCCTGATAAGTGAAGACAAGGCAAACAATATGATCTGAACAGAAAAATATTTCAGCTTTTATATTAGTAAGTGACATAATACAAAGAATTTGAATCACTGCCGTTTTTTTACATTAAGAATGGGTGACACGTAAAATATCTTGTAGGTCTTTGTCATTAAGTTGGTAAGTAATAAAATTAGTTATTTGCCAGTAGACTTAGCAATTGAAGGGGCTTTGGGGTTTCAAAACATGAACATGGGTGGAGCAAGTATATGGTATTGGTAACACTTATTTGCACCAATCAGTGTGCTTTGCTGTCTAGAACAACATATTTTGATTGGTACAAGCAAGTGACTGATTGGCGGCTGGTTGTAGCTCCGCCCATTATGAGATTCCTAAAACCTTACTCAGTCGTTCCATCGACCAGAAGTTCCTCATGAGGCATCAGCTTGTTAAGTTTGACCTTAAAAGAATTTCATCTCCATCTCTTCCCCCCCCCCCCCCCCCCCCCCAGTGTGGTGCACAGGATGATTTGTGTGAAAACATTCCAGCTCTGTAAATCATCCCCTTTTGCTTGTGTTCATCACACTGCGCTGTCCCAGCCCATTGTAGCGCGATAAGAGTAATTCTCTTCTTCTGGAGTGTCTCGTAACTAATGAATTCTCCATAGTGGGGCATTGTGTCGTCTCGGTTCCATTCTACGTACCAACAAATTACACACTGCTCTTTCCCCACACAGATTAATGTGGTGCGTCAGCTTTGCTTTCTTGAGGACTACGCATTGAGCTTAATAGACCAATATTTCATACGGACATGTGTATGTGCGCTCTAGTTGGAGCATTACCCACACGCTAGCACAGCAAGGGGGGGCTGCTTGTGCTAGTGATGGGAAAGCGAGGTTTAACAAAACCAGAAAAGAGCGTACCTGCTAGGACATGTAGTCATTGACTCGTTGATTGGGTTTGCTTTCCTCAGCAGAGCACTCATGCTTTTATTTCAAAGAGGAAAAAGTAAGTGATTGACAGCTTATTGTAGGCTCCACCCATTGTGGGATCCATGAAGACCCAGTCCTCCTTATTGCTAGCTCACCCTGGAAGAGGCGTCTGACCGTGTATGTCTTATGTTTCGCCTCTGCAGGGAGCCCCTTCAAGGTCCCGGTGAAGGACGTTGTGGACCCCAGCAAGGTTAAGATCGTAGGGCCAGGGGTGGGCTCAGGGGTGAGAGCCAAAATCCCGCAGACTTTCACTGTGGACTGCAGCAAAGCGGGCGTGGCCCCCCTCTCTGTGGCCGTCATGGCACCAAAAGGTAAGACCTCTTAATTGGTCTTTCCCCTCAATTCCTCCCTCCCTGATAATTGTCTGACTTCCCTTATTGGTCTGTTTGTTCTCTAACCTCGTGCAAAACATTACATAGCTGATAAAATGTGTGTCTTCTAATTGCTTAATGAAATACTAACACTTTGTCTTTTTATCACAATAAGGTGGAGCTCTGTCTTGCAGCTAAAGGGCTTCACTAAACTGTCTGGTTTGATTTGGAGGTTCTTTTGACTCACCAGATCTTTGCCTGCTGTGTTTCCTCCCTTTGTAGAGTACACAGAATGGCAGTTATAAAGTCCTTTTGCTCTGTCACAGCTATTCATGAGGCTTACTGACCTGGAATGTTTCTGGTTCAACCAATGGGATTCAGGATTTAGTGTCGACGAGAGCTTATCTAGAGTCTAAAGCAGTCTAAAGCACAGCGCTCCCTATGGTGTGCTGTCGCGCCTGCAGGTTTCTTGTGATTCAATCAGCAGCCAGTTTTGGTCTTGGAAGCAAGGTGTGTGGTCTCTTCAGTTACTCACTGTTGAAGCAGGAAAGAAAGGAAAAGCATGGCCGCTGCAGAGCTTGAGTCGCGCGCCATTGGTCTAAAGTGTGAGAGAATGAGTGGCAGTCGGCCTCAGCCGTGCTCGGTCCTCCTCAGTGTGATGATGGCCAGACTTCTGTGTTCTAGCGGAAGAGGCCGACGCACAACCCTGGCGCGGTCACCTGAAGGCCTTCACTGATCTCTTTAAGAGCGAGCCCAAGACCCAGGACTCGGGTACGGGCTGACAACCCACAGAGAATCCCGCTCCCGCCCCCCTGAAAGGGGTGGAAATCAGAAGCAAATGGGAGAGAAATAGAGCAAGCCACTGCAGGTGGTGGAGGGGGTCCTCATAGAGCTGTGTTATTCGCTCTGGTCCTCTGGAGAGACACATCGTGCAGGTTTTTGTTGATTCTCAGCATTCAGTCAATCAGCTGAAATGGTTGATTACAAAGTTGACCTATCTCTGCTGGTCTGAAATGGTTGCTGTACTTTTTTGGGGGAAAAACAAAAACCGGCAGACTCTGTGTCTCCCCAAGGGCAAGACCAAGTGTCGCTGCTGTTATGAAACTGTACTTTGAGATACTCAAAGATTCCTTATGAAAATACACCCTGCTAGCGTTACAAATCTGGCAACTCGAGTGCACATTTGGTGATGTCAGATTTGATGATGTCACAAATGCTGGGCATTTAACAGTGTGTATGCCGGTGTGGGACCAGTGATAACGAAACTGGGATAAGGGCCATTTTACTGTACGAGTAGGAAACAAGAGAGGTGCTGCACCAATCACAGAGTACATCGGTAATGACCAAAGGAGCAACATATTCTGTGATTGGCTCCGCTCCCGTGTTTGGTACCAGAAAGATGACGTCATGACTGTCTTACCTCTGTTTTGTTATCTCTGGTGTAGGCAAGGTAGAAGAAAGCAAGTCTGGGATGGGATGTGCAGACAAAGACCACATAATACTTTAGCTATGTGTGCTAGGGGATAGTAAAAAAAAACATCATAATTAGTAAACAGATGGGAGTTCCTCCAATCAGAGTATGTTTGAACTGCCAAGTAAAAAACATTGTGAACAGTGATTGGTGGACAAATTCTGGCTTCCTTGTAATACCCACAAAGCACCTAGAAAGTATCCACCAATCAACATCGCTGTTGTTTTGTTGTGTTACCAACATGCTCTGTGATTGGTTCAGCTCCTCTCTGTTTTCCAAGTGTGAGGCAAGTTGACAACACAGCTGTCCCATCCCTATTTTACTATCCTTGAGCACACATGACTTACTGTGCGCTCTTTATCTTTTCCTCCCATTATTTCCATTCAAATAAGATAATGAACATTATTCTTTGCGAGAAAGCCAAGGCATCTGTTGACGATCTGTCAGTTGAACATTGCCCAAACAGACAGTAGCCGTATTTTCATAAGGCCATGGTAGGCTTCAGCGGGGGTGTGTGAGCGTGCTCCACCTCTCTTTCCTATTTTTCCTCTGCATTCAGTCTCTCCTGCTTTTCACCCTCCTCTTTCCTCTTTCAGCCTATCTCTCCCAAGAGTGGGCCTCTAGCTGGCCCAGCCTCCATGTTATCAAACACCTTAACCAGGCCCTTCCTCCCCCATGAATCCCACATGAGCGACGCTCGATGGACTGACCTCTGCAGGCACATGGTCCGAGCCGTGATGTTTCGCAGAGATGTGCTGTAAAACTCCCAGCAGTCCTTGGAGTGAGGTGGAGAAATGGCCCAAGAAGCATGAAGTCAACCCTGGCTCATCTCACCTCATTTAAAACAGATTGATTTTTTCCTTCCCCCCTTTTTTCTAAAAGCAAAGGGGGGGAATTCTGTTCTGTGGCATCTTGGCAACTGTAACCATGGAAGCCTGATGTCAAGGCCAACTCCAAGTGTCCAGTCAAATGTACCATTGTTTAAGTACCAGAAAAGTGACAAAAGAATGTCAACAGGACAGACCAGGGGCAGGAAACCCTGGTATTGGAGTGCCTGTAGACATTTATGGATCCTTACTCTTGTTGGAACCCTCAACTACATAATCATAGTAATTATTTGGCAAAACTGATCCAGGTGACCATTTAGCTAGAGTCAGAGGAACAGAAAATGTTTCACCACTCCAACTGTGAATTCTCAGTCTCAGGCACTTGTTATAATTTGAGCAATTATCAAGAGTTTGCGTATGGAACAAAAACAAGAAGCCGGTCTGGTACTCAATGTCCAAGGTTGTCTGCCCCTGATCCAGACAAAATATGGTCATCTTCACACAACACGTTTCGCTTATGGCCAGGGACCAGTGGTGGTTTACCCTGAGTAACAGCCGAAAGAGAAGCGGATAGAGGCTAATTGGTGCTCGAAAGCTCCATGTAAATAGAGGAAGTGGGGGCGGTTTAATGGCTCCAATTGTAAAGTGGCAATAACGATCAAATTGCAGCGTGCTTTAAATGGGGGAAAAAATCGTACACTCATAAATTCCATTCCAATTGAGTGATTTTTTTTAATGTAGAGACGATTACTGCTACCACTACCCCCCCCCCACCCCATCTCCCTGAGGAGCTGTTAATGAAGAATTTAATTGCGGATTTAAAATGGAGCTCAGCTGAGTAACCGCCTCGATGTCTGCCTTCAAAATCAAAATAAAGTGCGCTTCAGTCGGAAAATAATACAGTTTAACGGCCTTTTGTTGAACCGGTGACAGAAAGAGATGAGGTGAAGTCATCTTATAGTCATCAACCCTCTGCTCCATGCTTTTTTTTTTGGTTTTTTTGTTTTGTTTTTGAAATGAGGCACATCTGTAATTAATTTGAATTTCAAGTTTTGCTTCTGACTGGCTTTTTTGCTAAATCACCTCGATGACTTCTGATTCATTTCTCTGAAATGATCCATGAAATTTTGAATGATGATCTGTTTGAAATTATCCGTGAAATTTGAGTGTATTTTTCCCCCAACGTGAGCCTGGTGTCTTTCGAGCCAGGTTCCACTCACCTTGATTACACGGAACAAAAAAAACCACACGCAAGATGATCTAGTACCGGGGTGTCGAAATCATATTGTGGAGGACTGCAGTGTCTGCAGGATTGTTGATGATCCCTTATAATCAAGTGCCTATTTGGGCCTTTGGACACAAGGTGTGTGGAGTACAAAAGTGATTAATTTGTCATAAGTTCATGCCATTGTCTTAATTTGTCATCAATAGGTAATTGATTGGCTTAATTTGTCATCAGTAGGTCATTGATTGGCTTAGTTTTTCATCAGTAGGTCATTGATTGATGACTTCCTTGATTGAAGTCATCAATTGGCTTAAACACTGAAACCGTGCAAGATACCGGCAGACACTGTGGCCCTCCAGGACCTGGAAACTTCCACCGTAGCCATAATGTTTCATAAATTTATTTTTTCTGATCAGTTCATTACAGGGTTTCTGCAATCAGCTGGATTGTGATTGAGACCATTGGGAGGAGGTGGAGCAGTGTAAACTTTGTGTAAACCTTTTGCCATTGTGCGAAAGCTCTCTTTCCTTGACCTGTGACCTTTGACCCCCTCACCCCCATGTGTGCGCTCAGGTGTGGCCGAGCCAGTGGAGGTGACTGACAACGGTGACGGCACACATACCGTGGCCTACACTCCATCCGTGGAAGGGCCTTACTCTGTGACGGTCAAGTACGCCGACCAGGACGTTCCTCGCAGGTGAGAAGGAGAACATGAACGTCTCACATGAAGCTGTTTGCTCCCTATTTCATAACTACATTTGTCCAATGCTTCAGATTTGTTCCATTTTCTTTGGGGGGGGGGGGATGAGGGGGTTGTAATTACCCACTTCAACACCACATTGGAAAAGATTGGATCAAATACTTATCTGAAATACTGTTGTATGGCTGACAATTTTAAATAGAAACATCCCAGCCTGCTGCTTTTCGAATTCTCAGGCATCTGCTTTGAGTGCTTTTTAATAAAATGATGCCAGCATCTAAAGCAGTAAAGCTCAAACTCTGGTCTTTGCAGTTGCACTGTCTGCAGATTTTCTGTGCTTCAGAAAATAAGTGCTTGATTAAGTCATTGATTGTCTGTAGAATCCACACACCTTGATTCCATAGCCTAAAATGCCTGCCAAATGAGGGGGGAAAAAAAACGCATACTCGAGACTTAACAAGCCCTCCCTGACTAGAGTTTAATATCCCTGAATATTAAATTTTTAAAATGCTCAATTTAAGCCTCGGTTGGCCTGCAACTACCTTGGGTGAAAATGAAGAATTCATACAATTTAAACTTTGTTTTGTTAAAGTCCGTACAAGTTCAGGGTGCTGCCCACCCATGACGCCAGTAAAGTGCGTGCCAGCGGCCCTGGCCTGACCACCGGACTGCCTGCCAGCCTGCCGGTCGAGTTCACCATCGACGCCAAGGACGCAGGAGAGGGACAACTGTCCGTACAGATCACCGTGAGTCAAAGGGAACTCTGGGGGGGTGGTTTTTTGGGTGTTGGAAGGCTGTCCACCCACCAACTAATTTGGGTACCTGGTTGCAGCATCATTTCAACCCTAGCCACAACCCTAGACCTGAGATCCTCAACCCTGGTCCTAGAGGGGCCTTGAGTCTGCTGGTTCTTGTTTCCTCCTTTAAGACCACACTTGTTTTATCATGATGTTTTTCAGCTATATGTCACGTCCTGCAGCAAAGAGGGCTGTGCTGGGCACTGGATTTTATGGCAACTTCTGTTTTTAGGGGGGCACTCATTTATGAAAGGCACTGTCAGTCTTCTACAAGGGCGGTCATTTTGTGGGTGCTGGATTTTGTGCCGTCCCAGCGTCTGAAACTGCTCATTTAAATTGAGCCAAACCGATCACTGTCTGTCTGATCTGAAAGTGAATGGACATTGCTGCGTGTAGGCATACGAACACTCCGAACGGCCATGCTGTGCTATGGATATCAGCTACTCGAGCAATCAGCAATCGGGATGGGCGCTGTCAGCTTCAATGTCGTTAAATTCTCACGCCAGGCAGATTCCAGGCAGTGGTTATGGGCCTGTTTGTGGAGACTGGAGCCAAGAATACGTCCGCTGATACGTATGAGAGAAGAACAGCGGGATTAACTGGACCCAGGCCTGTTCTGTTAATGTCTCCCTACTGTAAATCGGGATTACCTCCTCCTGGAAAAATGAGCCATTTTCACATTAGGGAAATTCATGCCCCTCTAATTCCGTGATTAGGCGTTATGTAAGGATTCAAATCTTATCTGCTTTCTCCCTCTTTCTCAGGCCCGGGTCAGAGCTGCATTTTTCTTAGTAGTTGTGGTAGTAGTGCAGCAGAGTTAAAAGCCCTGTCTCTCTGTCATACTGTCACTGAAGACCTCGCTGTGTTTGGCGTCTGTCAGGAGTGTGGTGAAAGTTGTGGTTATGGTTTCAAAGCTACCTGTGTGTCTTTCAAAACATTTTTTTTTTTTACGCCCCCCCCCCCCCCCCACCCCCTTCTTTTTCTAGGACCAGGAAGGCAAACCAAAGAAAGCTAGTATCCACGACAACAAAGACGGGACATACCGCGTGTCCTATGTGCCGGACAAGGTGGGCCGCTACACCATCGTCATCAAGTATGGTGGAGACGAGATCCCCACTTCCCCTTACCGAGTCCGTGCCACCACCACTGGAGACGCCAGCAAATGCACTGTGGCAGGTGAGACCCCAGGGACCACCCTCCCTTATCCCTCCTTCTCTCTCTTCCTTCTGCTTTCCTTCTTTTGTTCCACGCCCTTCTTCCTTTCCCTTTTCACTCATTTCTTATGTCTCTCCTTTCATTCCCTTTTCCTCCCTTTCTTCTCCTTTTCCTCCTTCTCTCCTCACCTCCCTCTTTATTCCCTCCTTCCTGTCATCCCTCTTTCATTCCTTTTGCCTTCACTCCCCCCTCCCCTTATTCCTGTCTTTCCCCTGTCTCTCCATCCCTCACTCCCTCCTTTCTTCCATCCCCATTTTCTTCCAATCTCTCCTTCCCTGCCAGCTGTCTTTCTCCCTCCCTCACTCCTTTCATTCATCCTTCCCTTCCCTCCATTCCTTTTCACTCCCTCTTTCATCTCTACTTTCATCTCATGCCTGTTTCCCTCACAACTTCCTTCCCTCTCTTCTCCCTTCCTCCTGCTCCCATGTTCCATCTCTTTGCTCCTGCTTCCCCTACCCCCGGACCCCCCCAAAGCTCAGTGTGACATCCTAAACGGTCATAACAATGCCCCTGCCCCCCCCACAGGCCCAGGGCTCGGCCCCACCATCAGCATCGGGGAGGAGGTGGGCTTCGTGGTCAACGCCCAGGGTGCGGGCAAGGGCAAAGTGTGCTGCGTGGTGGTCACTCCAGACGGAGAGGAGGTGGAGGCCGAGGTCATCGAGAACGAGGACGGCACCTTCGACATCTTCTACACGGCGCCCAAGCCCGGCACCTACATTGTGTACGTGCGCTTCGGTGGTGAAAACGTGCCCAAGAGCCCCTTCAAAGTCATGGTGAGAAACACATCCTGATAAAGCTTTAAATGGAAGAAAAGTTACTGTAAATTTTGCTAATGAAGAGCATGCCTGTGTTGGTATCACCGTATGATGGCTTTCTTCCCCGCTAGTAGATTTACTCCATCTCAGATATTTTTTTTTTAAACTGTGTTTATTGTTGTTGTTGAATTACGCACTGCACATGAGTGTTTTTGTTTTGAAGTTTCCTACAGCAGGCTTGTCCTGCATGGCCAGAAGCTGCTCAGATTGTTTTGTAGTGTAGTTTGGGTGTGTGTTTGTGTGTTTCTGTGTGTGTGTTCACATGTGAAAGAGAGGGCAAAAGAATGAGAGGTTAAACGTGCGAGGGAGGAAAAAGTGCCTGGAGTAGAGGAAAGCAGAGGGTGAATGAGTGAATATGAGAGCAACTCAGGGAATGAGTAAGATATAATGTGGGAAAGAGTGAATGAGTGAAGGTGAATAAATGAATGAGCAAGTCAGAAAAAAGTGAACAAATGAATGAGTGTGAGACTGAATGAATGAATGTGTGAATGAGTGAGAGTGAATAAATAAATAAGCAAGTTGGAAAAAGTGAACAAATGAATGAGTGTGAGAGTGAATGAATGAGTGAGAGTGAATAAATAAAAAGAGTGAGAGTAACGTGCGCTGTTCCCCCCCCCAGGCCACTGATGAGGGCCCCCTGGTCCAGCAGCAGGCCGTCCAGCAGCAGCAGGCCGCTCCTGGGGCCTGCCCCCCCGGCTTCCAGCCCTGGGTACAGACAAACCTTCCACCCCCCCTCCCTCCCTCCCTCCCTCCCTTCTCTCTGTTCCTTTCTGACAGCCTGCAGCCTGCTGGAAGAACTCTGCAACCCCCTGACCACCCACCGAAAACCGCTCTCTGTCCTCTCACTCTCTTCACTGATCCACTGATGCACTGATTCACTTATGTACTGATTCATTTATGTGCTCAGGCACAGATTCACTGATGCACTGATTCACAGATTCATTGATGCACTGATTCGCAGATTCACTGATGCACTGATTCACAGATTGACTGATATACTGATTCTTTGATTCACTGATCCATTGATGCACTGATTCACTCATGCGCTAATCACTGGCTGACCAATAATGGCTCCTGCCTCCTTCCCGCTTGCCTCATGAATCCCACTCACCCGAGTGAGTTTTAAAGCGATTCCTCTCAGCCCTGCCTTGTTCTGTTATTCAGCGTCCTCCATCATTTCAGCACAAGGAAACCGTGGTTCATTTTCATCCCTGTTTCAGTCTCTCCCGAATTTGCACTTTATATGCCGAGCCCTGGAGCTGAAATGTTTGCTTATGGTCCATCCTCATTTCAAAACCGAGTCATTTTCATTCCATCAAACCAGCTCAGCCCGAGCGACAGAATCACCCTGTGCATTCTGTGTGTGTGCTCCTGTTTGTGCATGCGTGCGTGCCTGTCTGTGCGTGTGCGTGCGCGCGTGCGTGGTGATGAGGTCCCTGCTCTCGGAACTCCTGCTGCTTCATCACTTCTCTCTCTTCGAATAATTTGGTTGTGGGGCATTTGTTTTGTTTTCCTCCCTTGCAGGATTCTGGCTCCCTTTTTTGGGGGGGGGGGGTTTCGGGGGGGGGGGGGACCCCATCCCCCCCCCCCTTTTTTTTTTTTTTTTTTTCCCCCCCCCCCCCCCCCCAGCTGTGAGCTGTGTTACCATTTCTCTGCTGCGGCTGAAGCCTAAAACACTCCTATTCAACTACACACAGTCTCTCTCTCTCTGTATCTCTCTATCTCACTGCCTCCTACAGCGTTTTGTACACTATAGCACTTTATTCTCAATAAATGGACTACATTATGTGGAGTACAGAGTGAAGTACAGAGTCGATATCAAGCGATACCACTCAAAATATCTGCTTCACAGACAACGTAATCACTTGGTGACCAAATGTTTTTTTTTTTTTTTGTTTGTTTTTGATTATCCCAAATCCATGCCCCTTCCTCACCCCCTCCTCACCCCCTCCTCACCCTGCAGGTGACGGATGGCTCCTACATCCCGGTGAACAGCATGAATGGGACGGGCTTCAGGCCTTTCGACATGGTGATCCCCTTTGCTCTTAGGAAGGGTGAAGTCACGGGTGAGTCCAGATGTACGGCCCGTGGGGCTTTACGGAGCTGGGCCCTGCTTGTCTAGCCCTGTGAGGGTTCCATTCCGTTTACGCAGGCTCTATGAAAGCAGCTGAATTGGAGAGCCCGCACGTAGCAAATTTGCACAACCTGCCGAGGCAGGCTTTCTGTCACGCTCCAAGCGCTATTTCGATTCTCTGTCATGGCAGTTCCATCCATGCTTTTTTTTTTTTTTCTTTTGCTTTAAGCAGCTTTTTTTCCCACCCCCTCTAAATGGTGAAATTGCTACTTTTTTCTGGTGGAATTGTCATCATTATCGTAGTATTATTAGTAGTTGTAGTAGTAAGCAACGGTTTTATTAATGGTACTATTAGCAGAGGCAGTAATTGTATCACCATTGAGATGGTGATAGTAGCAGTAGTAGCACCAGCAGGTAGCAATAGCAGTAGTAGCATTAGCAGTAACGGTAGCAGAAGCAATATCCGTAATAGCAGTAGTAATAGTGGTAGCAATAGCAGCAGTAGTAGCAATAACAGTAGCAGCAGTAGCAATAGCTATAGCAGGAGTAGTATCAGTAGTAGAATCAGCAGTTACAGCGAGAGTAGCAGCAGTAGCACCAGTAAGTAGCAATAGCAGTAGAAGCAGTAGCAATAACGGTAGCAGTAGCAATATCCGTAATAGCAGTAGCAATCGCGGTAGCAGTAGTAGCAATAGCAGTAGCAGCAGTAGTTGTAGCAGTAGCAGCAATAACAGTATCAGCAGTGGCAATAGCTATAGCAGTATCAGTAGTAGAATCAGCAGTTATAGCGAGAGTAGCAGTAGTAGGCTGGTGGTGATGACCGTGATGGCGATGGTAACCGTGACGACCATGATGATTTGCCCACCCCCAGGTGAGGTGCACATGCCGTCAGGGAAGACCGCCCAGCCTGAGATTATCGACAACCACGATGGCACCGTGACGGTGAAGTACGCCCCCACTGAGGCCGGCCTGCATGAAATGCACATCAAGTACAATGGAACCCACATCCCAGGTAACGGAACCCACATCCCAGGTCGACTCTTGTTCTTCTCCTTCTTTTCTCCTCCCTTTATCCCTCTCTCATTCTTCCCTTCTTGCAACCCAGTGATGTGAAACTCGGGTCCACAGACAGCTGTGTGTGTCATGGTTTTTACTGTAGGCTCTTTTTCCTGATTATAGGGTCACTTCCATTATTTAGTTTGTCGGGGTGGTTCCCACACAATGAATGCAAGGTGAAATGAGCCATTTGTGATGTCTAAATAACAGCCATCGCTCAAAACCTGTGCTGGAACACAGCGCTGCATGTGTATGGCTGAGTGAGTAATTGAACCAGTCAGGGCAGCGTTAATTAGCTGCTATGAAAAGCAGTGCACTCCCGGCCCGCCGTTCGATCCCGCCGCTGCCGTGAGATGGGGGTTGTGGATCTGACTGTACCACCGCCACTCAGATGCCTGGAATACCAGCCGCCACTGGGAACACGGCGCAGCCCCTACGCTGCGGATCTGTGTGATAAATTTCCTGTCAGGATTCCTCGCGCTGACAACGTGCTCAGGATGTTTGGGGGGTGTGGGTGTGCGGGTGGGGGTGTGGGGGGGGGGGATGGCGGTGGCAGGGAGCGAGGTGGATGAGAAGATCCTACTACCAAAAAGATTTGCTTTAATCTCCCCACCTCCCTGCCCCAGAAACAAAACAAAAAATCATTTAGATTCTGATTTATTTGAAATGTTGAAAGAAAACCTTTTGCATGACATCAGCACCAGGGAATTCTCCTTCCCCCTCCTCTGTGCTTCACCAAAACTCCCCCACCATGATCACAAATCCCAGTGACTCCCTGCCCCAGACAGACAAAAAAAAAAAAAAAAAAACAAAAACCATCCCTCTTAGACACTCACACAGGCACAGACAGCAGTGACTCAGACCCTGCCCAGAAGATCCAGCCTCCCGCCGTGTGATCTTAAGGGCACCCAAAGGCCAGGAATGGCCTGGTATTTTAACACCGTGTATTTTCAAGATTCCTATCGCCACACTGTGTAAGCGGCTCACGCCTAACAATGACTGGGGCAATTCCAGTCTTGTTTCACCAGTGGAAATCCTGTCTCCGTCTAGTGATTGTGCAGCCTGATTGTCTGATATTTGGTTTGACTGCATACTTTTTTCGCTTGCCTCTGGTGTGTGGGGTTTCTTTTTCCCACACTGCCTCTGTAGGCTAGCATTTTTCTATTGTCATCATATTGACACCCGTTCCTTTTGTGTGCATTTTGGCATTTTAGCAGACGGTCACTTTACTCAGCTTACATTTTTCACACTGTCCATTCATGCTGCTGGATATTTACTTGGAGCAATTTATTTGAAGTTCTTTGCTCAAGGGTGAAATGGCAGTGCCCCATCTTGGACTCAAACCAGCAACCTCGTAGTCACAAACCCACATCCCAAACTGTTATACTACACTGGCGCCGTCCTTTAGGTGGGTTACACAGGAGTCTCTGGTCTTTACTTACCTCTTTGTTTTTTGAAGTCTCTCTCTTAAGCTGTTGCTGTGTTACTGCATAGGTCATTTTTCGGTCAAGGTATGGATATCACATTATGGTCTTGCTGTTTTTTTGCTGATCTATATTCCTTTCTGAAGATTTATTAAATATGAACCTGGTATGTTTCTGTATCATGCTGCGTCTGTGTGAATGAAGGGGGGATTTGAAAAATGAAAAACATTTTTTTTACGCATTCTGCCTTACCATCTGAATTTTTTGTTCCATTAGGGATGTTTACTTGCTTTCCTGAACTGACAGAGTTCCTCTGGGGAATGGGTTGTGCTGGTTTAATTTTCTGGTGTTTTTTTTTTTTTAACATGATGTTCGCTGTTTGCCTCTCCAGAGAGCCCGCTGCAGTTCTATGTAAATGACGCCAACAGCCCCAACGTGACCGCGTACGGGCCCGGCCTGGTGTACGGCATCGCCAACAAGACCGCCACCTTCACCATCTTCACTGAGGACGCAACAGAGGGTGAGACATGCCCGCCAGCTTTGTCTTTATTCTTGGTGGACAAGATTAAGGTTAAAATATCTGACACGGTCCGCTGCGGTTTATTTTCTTGTCGGCAGGCGGTTTGGACCTGGCGATCGAGGGCCCCTCCAAGGCAGAGATCAGCTGCATCGACAATAAGGACGGCACCTGCACAGTGACGTACCTGCCCACACTGCCCGGGGACTACAACATCCTGGTGCGCTACAACGACAAGCACATCGCGGGTAGCCCCTTCACCGCCAGGATCACGGGTACGTTGGGATTGGGGGTCAATGGAAGGAATACATTTCCTCACAGTCATTTAGAAGATGATCTTATCCAGAGTAACTAAGCTTTCTGCATGGGGATTTGACCTGGACACCTGGATGAGTTATTAGCACACCTTTACAACCATTATACTATTGTGAGGGAAGGCAGCATGTTCACTCTGATGTGGTATAACTCTGTCAGCATTATAAAGGGATGTAGTATCACTCAAAATTAATTAATGAGCACAAACCTCACATGTGATTGGAGAAAAAGGGAGAATGGCCAAACAGGCTGACTGCTGCAAAAATGAAAAATATTTAATTATGCAATGAGTGCTCCTGCGCTGAAGCAAAAGCATGAACAAATGCTGTAGGGCAGAAACAGAAGAGTGAAATTTTGCTGATAATTTAGTGGACAGCGGTCTGTAGTTTGGACCAATCTCGTGGCTGTGGAGTAGGGAGTGATTACCCTCCCCAGCCAATCAGAACTACTGGCAGGAATCTGCTGGCAGTGGGGTATCCAATCACGCGGTCTGAGGCTTAGAACATTCTTTAGAGAAAGAAATGGGTTATCTCTATCTAAGCGAGCATTAACATCTAATCTCATAACTTTCCAAAACAACCATATTTCAAGCAACCCCAGCTAGTCAAACCTGTGGTGCAGAGTTCACACGAGAGAGGGGATTGCTAAGGCCGTAAATCGCCCCATTTGTGTAAGTGTTGTGAGAATGGCCTGAAAATCTTGGAATTCTTCTCAAAACCACAGTTCCACAGTTACTTGACACTCCCAGTTTTGCAGGGCATCATACTTCATACCAGAGGCTATAAGTTTTGATTGTTTTTTTTTTTGTTTTTTTTTTTGTTATGGTTTACCACATTGGTAATTTTCTAGAGCAAACTTTAATAAAATCCACTGGGTAACCATGGCAGCCTGAGCAATACCCTTAAAACACCATATATTATGTAACCTCTGAAACTAAAAAGGTACCAGTTTGGTGATGCATGCATATATGAAATTATGGTAAACTGAACCTTTCTCGCAGAGCGGTATAATGTTTTGTGGGGCCCGACAGTGAAGCTTTCAAACATCGCCTACTTTGGAATCTGAATTTGCAATGACAGAGAATCGTATTGTGAACATGGATGGAAAAAAAAAAATTGAGGGTACCCTTTAGTAATGTTAAGTCATTATGCATCTCTGGGTCACAATGACCCAACTTTGATGGAGCATATTACACATTGTGACAGCCTACAGTTAGAAGGTTTGGGAACTCTGGTTGAGTAACTGAACCTACAACATGTGAGTTACAAGCAATGTACCCCTGATTAAGATACTTAAATTGCTTTGCCAAGTGTTCAGCTGCAGAAACAGATTTTTTTGTGAAAATGTAAGCTCTGTAAATGGATTTGCTAAATGTCTAAAAAGTGGAAAAAGTAAAAAAAAAAAAAAAAAAAGTATCAATAAATTAACAAAAAAGTGAACTGTAAATAATGTTCGCCCATAGAGGACAACCGGAGGAAGTCTCAGGTGAAGCTGGGCTCTGCTGCGGACTTCTCCCTGGACATCAACGAATCGGACCTCAGCCTGCTGACGGCCAGCATCCGGTCCCCTTCGGGCCGCGACGAACCCTGCCTGCTGAAGAGGCAGCCTAACAACCATATAGGTAAGGGGGAGAAACAGGGAGCCCCATCAGGTGGCGGGTTATTAAAGGACATTAAAGGGTCGATGAAAATACCTGACTGAAAATAAACCCCTCCCAATCCGTCCCCCACAGGTATATCCTTCATTCCCAGAGAAGTGGGGGAGCACCTGGTCAGCATCAAGAAGAACGGCCGCCATGTTGCCAACAGCCCCATCACCATCATGGTGGTTCAGTCAGAGATCGGGGACGCCAGCAAGGTCAGGGCCTTCGGTCAGGGCCTGGTGGACGGCCGCACCTTCGAGATGTCCAACTTCGTGGTGGACACTCGGGACGCAGGTAGGCAGGGGATGACGTTTTGGGGTGGTTTACTCTGTATGCTTTAATCCCAGTCTAGATGACACCCTCACACCCAGGGTCCTCCATCCCTGGCTTTGAACTTATGCTGTAGGATAATGGCTAGCTCTTCAGCTGTGCGATTGGCTAGCCAACTAAATGTTACTAATTATTACATGTTATGTAGAGTTTTAAGACGCTAAAGGCAGAGTCTATGCTTTCTGGTACTGGCATTAGCACAAGGACTGGAATTCTACTAGAAGTTCAGGGAGCTGAACCTAGCTGCAATCAGCAGTGTGAAAGTCTTCCTGCGAGGCCACGAGACTCTACTGTTGGAGATTTGGTTTTGTATACCAAAGCTCCAGAACAGAGCAAAACCTCATCTCTAACATGAAGGTTAAGACTTCGCCATGAATATTTCCTCACTTTTGATGGAAAATAGACAAAAGGATTTGGTTGCCAAAACATTGGAGTGTCCCTTTAATGTTTGAGATCTAAATTTGATCAGATTCATATGTAATTTAGTCAAAATGGACTTCAGGCTCTCAAAGGGCAGATACTATTCCTTTTTTAAAATGAAAAGAACACATTGCAAAGTATATGTTTGCTCGTCTCCAGTAAAATATCACATATTTGAAGAAAATGAGGTTGGAATGTGAAGTCTGTTCTGACTGAATCGTATACGCCCTTAAAAGAGACTTTGTGGATTTGATTGAGTGCAGCGCTAAGTCTCTGCTGGGTCTGCTGAAAGAGACGAGCACCACATGCAGACAGGGATCCAGTGATCCCGATGGAAACACGTTGCAGCTCACATTCCTCTTGCCGCCCGAGTCTCTTGGTCCACGCGTTGGCGCGCTGTGTTTGCTCTCTTTCACACCGTCCCTTGGGGGCGCTCCAGCACTCCTAGTTTGGAAATGCGTAGGTGCGAAACGAACAAGCCTTGCCAAAATGTCTGGTTGTTTTATGGTCAATTTCATGTTTCATGTTATTTTTTTTAATGCTTTCAAATTAAATTAATTGTTTAGGACGGGCTCCAGAGGAGCTGTGAAAAGTGGCTCTAGGGTGGCTATGGAAACCAGAAGAGACTTAACACCAGTCTTATGGAGCCCATTTTTCTATTTTCTGTAATTACTTGGGTGTCCTTAAGATACACATGCAATTATGAGGCTAATGTTTATGGTTTACCAGAATTCCTTGCTTAATTTAGCAGTCTGTCCCCTAGTCTTTCTGCTGAGAGGTTGTGCAATGTGTTTGTGATTTATTTCCACATACGACAGTGGCACATATGCCCGTTGAGTTCATATCCCTGCGTGTTGCATATCCTTGTTGGTTTTCAGCCTTCCCTTAAACACCTGTCACCCTATAATGCAAGCAAATATACACCTTATTTGTTGTGTTATTCCTGATCCCTGTCTTGATATTCTGTTGTATTGCATTTTGTTTGTAGCTACTGTATTTACCAGGATGATTATGAAGTGCTTTGAATGGCACCATTTGCAAATTTATGACAAAGAGTGGTATTGGTTGGTCATATATGTGACAGCTTGATGCAGTTGGTTGACTTGATTGTTTGATTGGTTTGGTTGATCGGTTGGGTTGCTGTGATTGGCTAATTCATTGTTTGGTCGCTGTTACCAGGCTATGGTGGCTTGGCCCTGTCCATTGAGGGCCCGAGCAAGGTTGACATTCAGACAGAGGACCAGGAGGATGGAACCTGTGGGGTGTCCTACTGTCCCACTGAGCCGGGCGCCTACATCGTCTCCATCAGGTTTGCGGAGGAGCATGTGCCAGGTACGACACATACTCTGTCTCTGAAAAACATTCACTGATTTTTAATTCTTGTTTTTACCCTAGACTGTGTTCAAGCTTACTGGTGCCATGAGATTTCTAAGGGGTGTCCCAGTTTGCCTTTGTCAGACGTTATCATGGAAGAGCCATCAGAGCATTTTCTATCTCTGAAAAGCATCTTCCTGCCAACCCAAGACTGTGACTGGTCAGAAGTAGTAACTGATCATTGGTCTATTTGCAATAACACCCGAAAAACTCCCTTAACAGCACCCTTTTCATTGGCTGCCTGATAAAGTTTTCAGTGAGTTTTGTAAGTAAGCAGAGGGAGTCTGAGCATGTGACCCACCTGGTTCCAGTGTAGCATAGCGGTTGCCAAGCAACACCGATTTCAGCTGTGGAATGAGACTAATGTTTCTTGTTTTTTTTTGGTCTGCAGGGAGCCCATTCACAGTTAAAGTAACGGGAGAGGGGCGCATCCGAGAGAGCATCACCCGCCGTCAGCGAGCGGCCTCCATTGCCACCGTGGGGAGCGTGTGTGACCTCAACCTGAAGATCCCAGGTAAGGCAACCTTCTCGGGTAGTAAGCAAGGTGAAGGTAAAGGGAACCTGCTGACCTGAAATCTAATGCCACAAACTACTGCTTCTGAATTGGTGATGTCTCCATTTGTAGCAGATGTGGAATTATAATTAAATGGAGCTATACGTGCTAACGTGCTAGGTATACGTGCAAACTTAGCCTCTCCTGAATGTTGCTATGCTTGGAAGTTTTGATGGATGTCCCCTACATGAAGATGTCAGATGTGAAGGGCCCCTCCACCTGAGGCTGGTTTGTCAGCAGTAAAAGCAGTCAGGCCGCTGCTCGTTAAAACTGCAAACCGAGCCTGGACCTGTCTGAGCTACCCCTCCCCAATGCCCACTCCCTCCTTTGAATGTGAATGATTTACTGGCAGGATAATGTTGGGGGGGGGGAAAGGGGGTGTTGGTCCATGTGCTCCATCCATTAACAAAGCTGCTGGTTCTGATTCTTGGGCCTGGTTCTGATCCGAATCAGGACACTAAAGAAATCAACTTACTGAAATGAAAGGAAAAAAAAAGGAATAAATTCAGGAACAATTTCAGTTCTGAATCTGTCAACACATTAAGCCCAGCTCAGTTCAGAACTGCAAGAGTAGGTGTTAAAACTTTGCTTGCAAATGCATATAAATACATGAGTTAAAAAAAGAAAACACAATAAAATGTGAACAGCAGGCTTTAATCACCCATTATATTGCATTATTTATTAACCTTCAGCAGGAGACTGATTCAAGCTTCACCTGAGGCCAAAAAGGCGGATATTTATCTGCGTGTCTGGCCTCCTTTCAAATCGCAGGTTTGACACGGCAGTAAATCACTGTCTCTCCTGTCGGTCTGTTTCGTTCCTCTGTGGAAATGTATCTATTGCAGCACAAAGGTGTTCATTTTGCAACCTTTTATATATTGTATGATTTACACTGATCTCCACTTTTTAAAAAAAATGAATAAATAAATACAATTTGAACATCACCTCTTCCAACATAGCCAGCGAAAGGCGTGCTTGTTCACACTCTCCGCCATGCTGCCAAGGTGAGGTTTTTTTTTTTTTTTTTTTTTTTTTTTTTTTTTGAGAGACGTTTTCTCTCTCGTAAGTAGAACCAGATGGACAAGGAAAGGGGGGGAAAAATAATAAAAAATATTGCCAATACGTGCAATAGAGAAAGCATTAAAAATGTTTTTTTTTTTTTTCTGAAAGCTTAGAAAGATTGAGCCCTGTTTGTGCAGTAATTTGCTCACAGAGTGTGCAGTGTGGCAGCTTGTTTTTGGTGCTGTCACATTAAGACCGTTCTGTGACTCCACACATTCTGTGGCCTTGTACCACACATTCTCCACACATTTGTGTTAGACCCTTGTTCTGTGACTCTGTTAGGCCACAGCACATTCTGAGCCCAGGCTATTGTGTTAGACCCTTGTTCTCTGACTCTGTTAGGCCACAGCACATTCTGAGCCCAGGCTATTGTGTTAGACCCTTGTTCTGTGACTCTGTTAGGCCACAGCACATTCTGAGCCCAGGCTATTGTGTTAGACCCTTGTTCTGTGACTCTGTTAGGCCACAGCACATTCTGAGCCCAGGCTATCGTGTTAGACCCTTGTTCTGTGACTCCGGTCGGCCAAAGCACATTCTGAGCCCCCAGTCTCTGAGCATTGAGCTCACCTCTCAGGGTTCCTCTCGCTTATTTGTAAGAAAACTGCCGTTTTAGCCGCCAGGTGGAAAATCTGCTGGAGTTTGCGCCCTGCCAAACCTCGTTTTTCATCACAGCCACTACTCTGTACACTGTGTTCCTTTCTTATTCGCGCAGAGTATGCGCATTTTGATATTTTTCTCTCCTTCACTCGGTGTATACATTATTGCAACATTTTGGCATATAACAGACACTGCTGTATAGATTGACTTGTAGATGTTGCCACATACAGTCTGTTTACATAACTTAGCATGTTTACATGAAGAATTTCAGTGATTCAGATCATTCAGACAGTTCAGGTGTAAATATCTTGTGCCATGCCACAAAAACAGTACCCAGTCTGGGAATCAAACCTGCAACCTCTCTTACAAAGCCCAGTCCCAAAGTATCATGCTACACTGCTGCCCTATTTGAGATGGGCCCACAGCTGAAGATGAGACACCTGTTGAAGGAATTGGTGGGGGTTGAGCAGCAGAATTGCCTGGCTCATATCCCTCGCAGTACGCCTGGGAGTGTAGCCCAGAGTGTGAAACTTCCTTTGATGTAACAAGTTTTTTCTAATTTATCATATCAGCTCTATTAAAGGTGGTGGGTATAAGATGGAGACGTTGATTCAAATGGGTGATTCAGACTGGATCGAGAGGTTCAAATACGCCACAAGCCGCCCTCTAAACCCCCTCTTCACCCATCTGTGCCCACTCCACATCCGCTCCCTTGTTTCCTGGTTTCCTTTTTTTAAACTTCCTTCTGACTGCTCTGTTCATTCTGACCTCTAAGAGTCTCTCTGTCTCTCTCACTGCCTCTCTGTTTCCTTACAGTGGTGCTGTTTCTTTCTTTCTTTCCCTCTCCTTGTCTCTGTCTTTTTCCTCCGGCCACCTCTGCAGTGACTTGGTTCCTCTTGGCCCGCTCTCGGGAGGTCCTGTCCCAGGGGGCCTGTAGGTGGCGCCGCTCCATGTGGAGCAGGGAGGCCGGCCGGGGGGCGTCAAGCCGAGCGGCGGCGGGGGGAGTCGGGGGCCTGTGGATCGGGGCCGCCCCCCTGGCCTTGCCCACAGGGCTGGAGGGTGCGTTTTAAGCACTGGGCATGTGGACAATGAGGTTGGCAGAACGCGCTCAAATTTCCACTTTTGGTCCCGGCATGCAGCCCTCCCGTCTGTGTATATTTGTGTCTGTATTTGTGTGAGTGTGCACGTGAGTGTGTGTGTGTGTATGAGTGTGTGTGTGTGTGTGCTAGTGTGAGCTTCAGGTATGAGTTGGGTCCCCCTGATTGTAGTCCTGCTCTCTTTCCTTGCCTTTCCTCAAAGCCTCCTCAGAACTCTGAGCGGAGTGTCACCATGGCGATACCGTCCTGCCCTTGATGTAGATGAGTTGGGCTTCATGTTAAGTAAAGTTCCGCTTTATTCAGAGTGGCAGATTCAGCGCTGTTAATATGCTGTACCCCTCTGTGCTGGAAACTGTAGGAGCTGAAACAGTTATATAACGCTCTCCTGCAGCAGTTCTCTTTCTGCTGCGCTCTTCTAATACACTGTGGGTGTGTTTTCTTTTTTTTATATACCCTTCTCTCTCCTCTTCATCCCACTCCTTACTTCTTCCTCCTTCTCTTCATCCTCCTTGTCATGCTACCTCCTCCCCACTTTCCCTCCCTCCTCTTCCTCTCTGTCCCCTCTTTATTCCTCCTTTCCCCTCTTCTTCACCAACCTTCTCCTGCTCTTTCATTCTTGTCTTTTCTTCCTCTTTCTGCTCTCCTCCTCCTCCTCCTCTTCCTCCTTTCCTCCTCCTCCTCCTCCGCTCTCAGAAATCGACATCCACGACCTGTCGGCCCAGGTGACCAGCCCCTCGGGCACCACGGAGGACGCCGAGGTGGTCGCCGCCGGCAATAACACCTACTGCGTGCGTTTCGTGCCCCATGAGATGGGGGTGCACACGGTCAGCGTCAAATACCGCGCCATGCATGTCCCTGGGAGCCCCTTCCAGTTCACCGTGGGGCCCCTGGGAGAGGGTGGGGCCCACAAGGTGCGGGCTGGGGGCCCGGGTCTGGAGAAGGCCGAAGCAGGAGTTCCAGGTTAGCTTATTACCCCTCCTCCTCCACCTTTCTGTCTGTCTCAATCTCGCCTCTCTTTCCCGGGCTGGCGTCAATTCCATCTTTAAATGCAGTGCGTTTAGCAAATGAATTGAAAAGGACAGAAAGTTTGTTTTTGTGTGTTTTTGAATGTGTGTGCGTGTGTGTAGTGCGCGTGTGTTATAGAACATATTTCCATAAAAAGGCGCATGCTGTACACTAGTGTTTACGTCTGCATGTGCTCATGTACTCCTGTTTGTATAAATACGGCCGTGAATAATATAACCTGATTCCAACGTTTCGCTCCTCAGCGGAGTTCAGCATCTGGACTCGGGAGGCCGGGGCCGGGGGTCTCTCCATCGCCGTGGAGGGCCCCAGCCGGGCGGAGATCTCCTTCGAGGACAGGAAGGACGGCTCATGTGGAGTCTCCTACGTCGCCCAGGAGCCCGGTACACACCGACACGCCTCATCTGTCTCCCCAGTAACGTTTATTGAAGCGGAGGGAAGAGGGAACACAGCAGAATTAGCTTGTACCTTAGGGAAGGGAGGGCGGGGGGGGGGGGGGGGGGGGGGCACGGACATGGATTATTCATTTCAAAGGCTCGGCTTCTTCCCCTGTGATCTAATTAATCCATACACAATCTGCAAGCTGTGTTTATTCAACTGCACATACGGTAGAATTCTAAACAAACACCTGTCAAAGTGTATTCGTATCTGTATGCTGTGTTTTGCATCATATTGATGTGTGCAAAGAAATATGAAAATGATGCTGACTTCGGTCCACATGGGGTTAGGGGATTAGTTGTAGTCATTTGCTTGGTTCCTGTCGTCATTTCCCTGGTCCCTTTACTCAACATGGTTCCTATAGTCATTTCCCTGGTTCCTGTAGTCATTTGCTTGGTTTCTGTAGACATTTCCCCGGTTAATGTAGTCATTTTCTTGGTTTCTATTTGCTGACTGCTCCGTGTCTGTCTCCTCACAGGTGACTATGAGGTGGCCGTCAAATTCAACGACCAACACATCCCGGACAGCCCATTCCTGGTGCCGGTGTGCGCGACCACGGACGACGCGCGCAGACTCACTGTTACAAGTCTTCAGGTGAGGCACGAGGAAACACCTCCATTCCCGGGGCCTGTCCGCAGCGATCAAACCACAGGGCCGCCTCCTAGGGACCATGCGGAGATAGGGCAGCTAGACTCGCGCTCTCTCTCTCTCTCTCTCTCTCCATCATACTATCTTTTTCTTACTCTCACATTCTTTTTCCTTTGTACTCATTCTTTCTCACTGACCCTCATTCTCTGTCTCTGTCTCTGTTTCTCTTTCTGTTTTCGTCTCACTCTCTTCACTCTCACCCCTGCACTTTTTCTGTCATTCTTTCCTGCTTGCAGGCGTTTCTGTTTTGCACCAGATTTACTTCCTTGCTCGAGTGTTAATGTTAAAAATATTAAGAGAAAGCCGTCTGTTCCAGCAGGGGAAAGTAAGTGCAGTGTTAGACCGTGGTCCAGATGGGCCCAGACTAAATATTCGCTGGTCTCTCTGCGCCCTTTTCTTAATGAGCCGTCCGCTCGTGCTGGAGAGCGCAGATAAACTCTGGGCGTTCCTGCCATGTCAAATTATGCCAGGGGCTCAGTTTTTGTGATAAAACCGTTCCAAGGGGCGCCTTTTTACTCTGAAATGGGGCTCCCTTTGGCATGCTACCTGCAGTGAGACTCGAGATTGAAATCAGACTCAAATGGGAGCTACATTCCTATTGACATGAAACAGCCACAGTCAACTCCGAACAATCCAATTCCACTGAAAGTCAAGCAGTTCTGCAGATTGAATCCATAAATTCTTGAAAGT
This sequence comes from Albula glossodonta, assembly GCA_019788955.1. NCBI lineage: Eukaryota > Metazoa > Chordata > Actinopteri > Albuliformes > Albulidae > Albula > Albula glossodonta. The sequence goes on along the minus strand of JAFBMS010000096.1, from coordinate 699,478 downwards.
AGTCCTCTCTGGTGCAGGGGGAGCGGCTGGGGCAGAACGGAGGCATCCCTGATTGGTTGGCAGTGGTGCATAGCCTTGCTCTGATTGGCTGACGGACATCCATGGCCTTGTTGTGGGAAGTTGGGGAGGAGTGTTTCGCTTGTGTTTCATTTAAAGGCTTCTAACAGGAACCGCCCACAACGCTGCGGCTCACCCATTGGCTGGCTAAAGCAGAAAGAGGTGGAGACTACCCTCCACCAATAGAATCCAACCCCTTCTTTCCCTCCCTGACCAATCAAAATGCCAGATGTGTGTTTTGACATAGATATTAATGTAGTGTAGATACCCCCCTCCTCCTCCTCAAAATCTCTGGTGCTCCTACCTGTACCTGCTAGACATCCAGTAGAATGTTCAGTGTCTCTGCCTCTTTCATCTTTAGCTGGTTGAAGGTGAGCTCAGGTAAAAAAAAAAAAAAAAAATGTGTTTTTGGTCAGTTTGAAACGACACTGTGTACTGTTTATTATTATTGTTGAAAAGTTGTCTTTGAGGATACTTGCACTGTCCAGTGGAGTCTTTCCTTTCTGTCTGTTCTAAGGGCTCATTTACACTGGTGAACATGTGCTAAATTATGATATTATATAGTATAATGATTTGGCAGCTGGCCTTGTAACTCAGAGGTTGCAGGTTTGATTCCCAGCATTTGCTTCAGTAAACATCCAGCTGTATAAAGGTATAGTTTATTTGTGAGTGCTTGCTGCAGAGAGTATGCAAATTTAGCAGTGTCAATCTTAAAGCCCATCCCAAGTGGCTGATTTTCGCCAGTGTAACCGCGTTCCTAAACGGGGCGTGGCATGTGCTGAACGTGTCTGATATCGACTGTCCACTCAGGAGTCAGGGCTGAAGGTGAACCACCCGGTCTCCTTCGCTGTGCGGCTGAACGGCGCGCAGGGCGCCATCGACGCCAAAGTACACAGCCCCTCCGGAGCACTGGAGGAGTGCGTGGTCTCTGAGCTGGAGCAAGGTGAGGCCCACCCTTCACAGCATGAATCTGTCATAAACACATCCGAGAGGGTCTGGTCCCTTCTGTACACCTGCCTGCTTTGTGTTCCCATACTCAGCAGAACAAACATACTAGATAGAGCACAACTCTCAGCACTGAAGTGTGCTGTATTCACAAACTACCCTGCATCTGGAACTTGAGTGTCATTAGCATCTATATACAGTTTATAGCTTATTTTCAGTGTATATATCAGAAATAATGAGAGTAATGGCATTACCAAGATAACAAACTTAGTTATTCAAAGAAAGTTTTCTGTTTCTCTTATTCTGTTGTACACCACAGTACGTCAAACTGGGCAAACTGAGAGAAGCCAGAGCAAAAAAAAAAACCTGTATTCTGAGCACAAATCTCTTGTAAAATAGCATATTTGGAACATTCTCAAGATCTCCAGTATCCATATCAGAAGGCTGTTTAGTAGAAATGTCAGTGTTTTAGTTTGCAGGAGGTTTTCCATTCTCATCTTAATTTGCACTTCACCTGATTTAATGTGTGTCTGTGCGTCCCTCCCCAAACCCCTCCCCCACCCAGATAAGTACGCCATCCGCTTCATCCCTCGGGAGAACGGTCTCCACTTCATCGATGTGAAGTTCAATGGGGCGCACATCCCAGGCAGCCCCTTCCAGGTGCGGGTGGGAGAGCCAGGCCAGACTGGGGAGGCCAGTCTCATCACTGCCTACGGTGCAGGGCTGGAGAGGGGCACCACAGGTACATCCTCACCCTTTCATCCTTACGCACCTTTGTCCTTCTGCACTGCACGGTATTATAACAAGGTGTAAAAGTTACAGCACAATAGCACAATTGCTATTACTATTGAATATTTTTTAAACTATGTTTTTATTGTTACTTGAATATTTTTGAAGTATTTTATTGTAAACCATTTCCAAAATATCACCTTACATAACAGAACAAAAAAAAACACATACATCCCCCTCAGCCAGTTCAACCCCCCCTCACCCCCCCATTACAGGAATATTAATTATGTTGTTTTAATTGAAAGTAGTAACAATTAGGAATATCAATTATATGTGTTGTTTTCATTGTTGGAATGATTAATGGTGCATCATAATTTTCTGTATTTCTGTATTTGATAATAGAAGTTGGAAGGTCTTTAGCAGGCGGGGCCAATTTGCCGTTGACGCGAAAACCCGTGACATCCCCCATTTGGTTTGGTCTCCTTGTTTTGAGATCCGCTCAGGATTATGGTTACTCTCATGGCGTTTCTGAAGCTTGATGAATTGGCCCAGTTTGGGTGGGGAGGGCAGGGTGAAAAGATCCGGGGAGGCGGGAGGGTTGTAAATCGCCCGTGATTACGAGGCCTGGGGCCCTGGAAACGGACAGCCCTGAGCCTCCCATTGGCTGGACAGAGGCGATTGTGTCAGTGTGCGCCACCATAACCAAGATTTACAGGTTTTTTGGGCGCTCTGGGGGTGATGGGAGTCATCTATGTCTGTTGCTTATCGCGCGAGTGTTTTCTGGCGTCGCCCAGGCCTGCAAGGCCCAAAAATCACCATGGGAACTGTAGCCCGGCAACCTGTTTGCTAGCTGGGGTGTGGGCAGCCGAAAGATGTTGTCCTCCCCTGGGCCACCCTGTTCACAGCCCCTAGCTGCTCCTTGGTCTCGCTCTGTGTGCTGAACTGTGGTCCACATCATCTGTACCCAGGGTTGAAATGATACAAAAAAGTGTTTGAAATTATCTTATTTGTGTATGTATTTCGTATGTAATATAAGTTTACCATGTTTTTTTGTGTGGTTCATATATGCTGTGCCACCTACAAAATAATCTATGCTGCCTTGTGACCTTTTTCATTTTGGTCAGGGATGAGCAGAAATTAAACATTGTTGCAGCATGCTTCCTAAATGACTATATACTGAAGTTAATGTTGTAAAGGGATAGGCTGTTCTGCTGGTTGTGCAACGATATGAACCATACAGAAAAGGGTGAATGACCCATACCACATACAAAATGCATCCATGAAAATTAGTTTTCCAAAAATACATGCATTTGAAATACTGCCTATCCTCTCTGTAATGTAGTCTTAACTCCAGAGACAATCCATCTCTGACAGAGTGACTTGGATCGCTTTGTCAAATTTTCTGGCCCTGTCTTCCTGCAGTCTAATGTGTTGCCAGAGTATTTCAGAGGGTGGATTTGATCGTTTTTGGCGGTTTATCATTTCATGCGCCCCATGCTGTTATTGGATTCGCGCAGAATTAAATCATTCCTCAGTGGTTCTTCATCACTCTTTCGAGTGCAGACTGAATACTCACCTCCTCAGGATGCACCCCCCCCCCCCCCTCCCGCCCCCAGCTCTTCCACTTTGCCATATTTGTCTGTACCTCTAGTATCATCATATTCATGTAGGGATCATTGTTGTTTCTTTATTTCCTCACCTGATTACTCTATCTTAGGTTGTCACTTCTGGCACTTGGAGCTTATGACTTTTGGCACTAGTGCCCCTGAGTTATAGAACTTTGCATTCTCAGTCACTGTGGATAAGAGCGTCAGCTAAATTCCCCTAATGCAATGTAAGTGAGAACTGGCTGTCTGTTTAGTAGCAAAGCTCATCCCAGGAAGCTGGGCAGAGCTGCACCTCATAAAAGTGAGTCATGAGTCTGGCTCACATTGATGATGTCATAGTTATGGGACTGACTGTCGTGCACTTCTGTGCTGTTCTCCACCATGGCTAAGGGTCGATTCCATTTCAGTTTGGATCAATTTGGGAAATAAATTATTTAAACTAAAGTCATTGCATATTATATTATATGGGCCAAAGGTGTATCTGTATTTTTTTTGTGTCTTCCTCTTAATCAATAGCCATTTTAAGTTTTGGAAACAAGGTGGATGGACAATCAATGATTTAAATCAAGTACTAACACGCTGAAATGGATGAAAAAGCAGCTGCATTTACAGTCTGCAGGATTGGAATTTGAGATCCTTTTTCCAACCCGGATTAAAACATTTTTTTTTTCCCCCTCAAATAATTGAAATTATCTCCCCCGATGCTGTCTACAGGTAACCAGGCTGAGTTCATCATCAATAATACCAAAGCTGGGCCTGGATCCCTGGCCGTCACCATCGAAGGTCCCTCCAAGGTCAAGATGGAGTGTCAGGAGTGTCCAGAGGGGTACAAGGTGCAGTACACCCCAATGGCCCCCGGGAACTACCTAATCAGTGTCAAATACGGGGGGCCCAACCACATCACCGGCAGCCCCTTCAAGGCCAAAGTCACAGGTGAGGCAAATAGGACAAAAACCACATGGGTCTGCTTCACCTCAGGACACGGGTTATCTGCCCCTGACTTGGGCCTTTAGCAAACAAGATTATCCAGAGCAAAAAAGAGCATTAAAATGTATTTTCATGTCAATTTAAAAGCTACACATGACCATCTTTCCCAGTTCATTCTTATGTCTGTGGATGTGTTGTAGAGACTGGTTTGTCTTCTTATACAGCTGGAAATTTAGTGGGGCAGTTCAGATGAAATACCTTGCTTGAGGGTACCTTGTGGCAGAGCCTCACCTGGGAATAGAACCTGCAACCTCTGAGCTGCTAGCCCAGTTCCCTAATCATTAAACTATACTGGAGAGTCCCAGAGCCCAACAGGGCTCCTGGAAAATAACCAAGAAACTTTCTCTTTTCTATCAATTTATTTCTTGTAACTATTGGGAACTGTTCAGATGCTGTAGTCATGCATGATTCATTTGTTGTGCAGTTGAGGTTTTTAATGCTGAACTAATTGAATGTGTGAAGCAAATTCCCTTCCATGGCAATGAATGAGTAATCAATACAGCCATGCACCACAGCACTGCAGAAATGAAGGCCGATAGACATTTTAAACACACAATCCATTAATGCTTCTGGATATTTACAGGAGTGGTTCAGTAAAATAGGGTGCAGTGGCAGTACCTCATTTTATAAGTGAACCTGCAACCTCCGTGTGTAAAAGTTTACTTTCCTAACTGTCATTCTTTCAGTGTGTGGTAGTGTATGTCTGCTATATCCCCTATGCTTATTTGTAACATGGTTTCTCCCTCTGTTCTCTTCTCCCATGCGCGCGCGCACACACACACACTCAGGTCCCAGGCTGGTTAACGTGAGTAATGCCAGTGAGACATCCACCCTGACGGTAGATTCTGTGACCCGGTCTCCCAGCACCGCCAGCACCTACAGCGCGCTGCCCAAATTCTCCTCCGACGCCACCAAGGTCCTTAGCAAAGGCCCAGGACTGAGCAAGGCCTACGTGGGCCAGAAGGCCAGCTTCTCTGTGGACTGCAGCAAAGCCGGTGAGAGCCCCCTTCCCACAATCCTTGGTGTCAGACCTGGGGATATCTATGGTCAGCCAAGCACTGCTAACCTGACCATGCATCTCAACACACTGGTCTCTGTTCATCAAGAACTTACGTCTGTTAATCTGCTCTACTTTTACTCAAGGCAATAGAAAGTATTGTCAGTGGGATCAATACATTTTTTTGTTTCACCCTCACCCCATTAGTTAAATTCTGTTTCTTGTCATAATTTATAGTTTAAATTTACATTTCATGTTCTTTACAAGACTAAGGGGGGGAAAAAATGGGTAAATTTATGTGTAAATGTTTGATAAACGAGCCCTATTGCCTCAGGGCTTGAGCTGTGCAGCTCATCCCATAGGGTCTGCCTGTGCACTCGTTTTTATTCCAAACGATTATTCTTGCTTAGTTTTCTTCCTTTTTTTATCAATTCTTTATGTAAAGAGATGAATGAGGGGGTCTCATTATCAAAGCATCGGATACTTATATTTATAAGAAATAATGAGAACTTTAAATTTACAATAAGTAAAAAAAAAAACATAATTCTACCCGTTATTCTTCTCCATTTTACAATTAGCTACCATAAAAAAAACTATGTACATTCTATGAAAGGGAGCTATTGTATTCTTAATGGCTGGAAAAAATATTTCAGTAAAGAAGAACACAAAAAAAATCAAGAATGGTCAGAGAGTAAGAAGGCCTTTGGGAATTGGATGAGTCATTTCTTGCTTAGTTTTCTGAGCCACTGTGTATATCAGTCTCGGGTCCCCTCCATGAATCTGACAGTGGAGTAAAAATGTTTTCCTCAGAGGTGCGTGTGCAGGCTAGGGCTGGAGCTCATGCTTATGGAGAAGGTCAGATCAGACCGGGCTCTCTCTTTAAAAGCAGAAGGTTGATCGGGAACCTGGAAATGGGTCAGCCCTTGCTGTGCGGCCCCTGTGGCTCTCTGCAAAAATTCAAAATGCTGCAGAAAGTGTTGGAACTGGATTACATTACCGTCTTTTAGCTGACGCTTTCATCCAAAGCAGCTTACAGTTGATCAGGCTAACCAAGGGGCAATCCCCCTGGGAGTAATGTGGGGTTAAGGGCCTTGCTCAAGGGCCCAACAGCAATGGTGTTCTTGTTGTGGCTGGAACCACCAACCTCCGGGGTCCCAGTCATGTACCTTAGCCGCTAGACTAAAGGCTGCTAAATGAAGACCATGGTCCCAAAACCAAATCCCTGAAAGGTTGGTATGGGTGCAAAATGTTGTTCTATGCCAGGGAACCCCTTATTTGGCTAAATTAACTAGCCATGGACTTGAGATGGGATTAAGAGCTTCAAGCATTAAATCAGGTGTTTTACTGCAGTTCTAGAACATGTTTCACCCACTCCGGATGTTCTCCGATAAGATCAAGTACCCTTCACTAAGATTGTCAGACAAACAAGGTCATAAATTTTCTGTTCAGTTTTTATTATTTTTACACTGGGTCCCTTCAGAGATGAATGTTGTGTTCAGTGAAGCCAGACCCTGTGGAGTAATTGTGTGTTTTTTTTTTTTTTTTTTTTTTTATACATAAAGGCAAGAACATGCTCCTGGTGGGTGTCCATGGCCCCAACACTCCGTGCGAAGAGGTGTCCGTCAAACACATGGGCAACCGACAGTACAACGTCAACTACATCGTCAAAGAGCGGGGCCACTACATCCTGGCTGTGAAGTGGGGCGACGAGCACATCCCTGGGTCTCCTTTTCACATCACCGTCCCCTAGAGGGCGCGACCGAGCCCCCCGCCACCTGCAAGAGACACTGGAGGAGAGAGAGAGGGGTTATGGGAAGGGAATGAGAAGTGATGTCACACACACAGAACCTTCTGAGACTTCACTAAGCCCATGGTTAATTATGATAAATTTGCACTTTGACAATAATTTATGCATGCAAAGTGAGTTCATATCCAATAAGTCCGTTCACTTTCCATGGGGGGGAAGGATTGGGGAGAGAAATAATATGCACAGAATTGTGAATGGCTCCTCCCATTTTTTTTTTTTTTGCTGTTTGTCGAAAATTGACCGGTTTTTAAATTATGGTTATCTGGTTCATCTGGCACCAGAGTATTTAAGAAAACGGCGCCTAACCCTTTTTTTTCTTTAAACTAAATTATAGTTTATAAATAATAATCCTATAGACACTTATCATAATTTAACTGGAACACAGTGTCTTTTGAGGAAAAAAAATCTTTAACTACTGATGAATGTTCTTTTTTTTTTTTGTTTTTTTTTTTTTGTATGTTTCCTGATCGATCATGTCCAAATCATGTACACGGCACACCGGTCACCAACCCCGTTGACTATGGATCCCCCTGATACTGCTGTTTAACTTTAAAATTGTGTTTTAAACTCCAGCATTGTCTGGACTTTGATGTTTACATGTTTGTATTGTATTTTTTTTTTGGGGAGGGGGGTGGGGGGGGGGGGGAATGACACATGCCCACTGATGGCAAAAAGTAGGTGGGGGCGGGGGGGGGGGGGGGGTGAGTGTCTTTGGTGCAAATGCCTGTCTGTTAACTCCTGTGCTGTAGGTCAGGGTGCCTGTATTCACAAAACATCTCTCTGTAGGGGGGCTGAGCTGGTATCAGGCATCCCTTCGTCCACGTCTATATTATCTGTCATGAGTTCAAAGACGAGGCTGATCCTAGGCTGATCCTAGGCTGATCCCAGTGGTCCCATGCAGAGACGAATGCTTTATGAATACAGACCTTGGTGGCAATGCAGCTTTGGGTGACTCCACCATGGAAGAGCACTGTTATTAAAAAAAAAAAAAAAAAACTAGGCAAAAAACAATCATACTAACAGTAATAATCGGACCTTATTGACATACGCCATATCTCCCTACATTTCAGTGTGCTTACAGAGAATATGTGAAACCGGGATGGAACAGGACGAGGAAAACTAGCAACATGGGCCAAAACAAATGATCCTCTGACTGCTTCTTAGATAGTGTTAATGTGAGGATGAAGGCCTGTAGTTTGGTTTACGTGCGGAGTGGCATGGGGAAATAGGTAAACTCTGTTGTCCTGCGTCTCGTATTATGTGCCTCTGGCTTACCTGCGGATTGCCGACAGAACACGTTTTTGAAGTCTTACCTGTATGTATTGACGTTCACACATACACACACACACACAAAAAAAACACCTTCCTTCATGTTATGCCTATGAGTGAAGACTACCATGCTTTGATGTTGCTCTCAGAATTCCAGAGCGATGCTTTCGAATTCCAGGCCTACAACACAGAGTCCAAGAGCATGTGAATAGGACTGGAAGCGCTGTGTTTGGATGCATTGTTTCATTTATTATTTTTTTCTCCTGTTCCTTTGGCTTTCTGCATTACAAACACAGAGGTCCCTGCTTACCAAAAAAACAGAAACACACACACACACACACACACACACCCACTCATATCACTTACAGACCCTCTCTCTATGGGATTTTTGGGAAATTGCCATCCAAATAATTTTAAAGTGCTTCTCTTATCAGCAGTAGCTTTTTTGGGGAAAAAAAGTTTTTTCTTCTGGTTATGATGCTTGTCTATGATATTAATGATGCTAGTTTTGATACAGAACTGAGTATTTTGTAAAAGATTGTTTTAAAAGGAAGAAAAAAAAACAAAAGCTCTTATTTGCATTTTGTACTAGCCAGGGGTGCCTTAATGTGAATTAAATCCCTAGAAATGATGTACATTTGGAAATTAAAGCAATAAACTGGAATAAATATGTAAACTGACTTCTTGGAGTGATTTTATGCGATGTAATCTGAAAATGTATTCATTTGTAGCAATCTACCAACCTAATAAGAAAAATCCTCCACATACGTTGGTATATCTAATACGTAATACACTCAAATGACCCTACAGAGATTGCGTGCAAAACAAATAGCGATGTGCACACTGCCACCTACTGGACAGATATGAGTACTGATTACACTTGTAGAAAATACTTGAAGGCCGTTAGGGCTCCATGGTATTTTGTGAAAATGTAAAGTGTATGTTTTTACCCGCCAAAGTAATTGCGCATTGAAAGCATAACACACCGTGCTGGTGTAGAAATATGCAGCGCTGGATACTCCCAGATCCTCGTGGGATATTAAAAGTATTAACAACTGTTTGCGGAAGCCTAAACTTCGGCGGTAAGGTAAAGGGGTTTTCGCTTCTCTTATGCCACCTTTGTCTTCAGCCAGCCCGCTGTAGCGCTGCTAATGTCTGTAAAGCAGGGGAACGGAGAAGCCCTGAGCTGAATTCCGAGATCTGACGTGATATGCAATAAAACTACTGAGAATGGAAAATGAGTTTTAAATGCAAACTAGTATGCACTGGCACAGAGAATAGAAGGTATTTATAAAGTTAGGTATATTTAGGAGTCCTTGTGAATTCTCTAGGTATGTAATGTCAAGCCAGCAAATGTGATGGTGCATTATTTTGAGACACAATATTTTGACTACTACATATTTTAGAATTGATTCTCTCTCATGGATATTCATGTAGGAAAGAGCCTTCCCTTTTGGCCAAAGCTAACAATGGTCTGGGTATGACTTGGACAGCTTTTTACAGCATTTTACTGTCACCTATTAAATCTGACTCATTAAAATATCTTGGTACTGTAGTATCTGCTCAAATACATTGCATTTTCCAAGGACCATAGTTGGTGTCGGTTGCTGTAAACTATGCTTGTATTTCAGGACACAAACAGTCTGCAGCTCCACTGGAGGACTGTGTGCTTATTCCACATTGATCCAGTGGGGGGTGCTGTGAAGCTGTTTCAGGAAGTTTCACTCAACATTCATCAAAGCCTCCTGCAGAGGCATATCCTCTTGCCTTTCATTGGTTACCATGGAGAGAGGACAAACAGGAACCTGTTCCTGGGTGTGGGTGTCAGTGGTTACCTCTCTGGCGCTGCTCCCCCCCTCTTCCTCTCTCCTGCCAAAAGAAAGAAGGGAGGGAGCGAGACCTCTTGCTTGAAATCAACAAGCGTATACTCTGACAGGCTTAGCAAGAGCAGGTAGTAGAGGGACCAACAGGATGAGGAACCTGCTGACCACTCAGAACCAGAACTGCTACAGGGAGCTGATTGAGAAGGAGGCCTACACCCGGATGGCGTGGAAAATTAAATACGGAGACGACTACCCCACCAACCTCCCTTCCTCCGGGAGCCCAAAGGTAGGCCAGGTCACCCTTGCGAGCCAGGAAATACCGTTAGCATTGTGGCACAGCGGTGCCCAGTTTCTGCTTATGTTCTCCTCAATATTTTTAATCTATTGGTTAGTCACTGCTTCTGACTAATCACAATTTTGTGTGGGCAGGCTGTCCAGAGCTAGGAAATTCTCTAGCAGTTGTATTGTAATAAATATAGGCACAGGCCAAAATTCCTCTGGGCCACTGGAATAGAGATCGCTTAGGAATCGGAGGGCACCAATAAGATTACATATGTTGCAATGCATATGTAGCATATGTTGAAAAGAAATCAATGTTCTCCATACGCTCTGTCAGAGAGAGACCAGCTGGAGCTGAGACTAACCCAGCTTCTCCTGAGGCCTTCCTCAGTTATGCATCTGACTATCCTGAGCCCCAGTGCGGTGTCATTCCTGGGGAGCATGAGTGTGACAGGGCCTCCCAGCTGCACTGCGCCCCCACCCCCCCCCAGAGGGAATCTTAACACAGCCCATCCCCACAGCGTTGTGTACTTATTCCTTAGTGTGATGCCTCTGCATTTTCTCCATATTCTATTAATATTCAGCTTCCTGGCACTTTTCATGTTTTTGAAAAATGCAATACAAAGAAAATGTATTATGATTTATGATATCAAAAACTCTACTAGTCCTACTACTACTACTACTACTAAAAAAAATAAATAAATAAATAATAATAATCTGTTTAAAGGAGCCTCGCCCCCCTAAGCTTTCCACCCCAAAGACAGTCCTACCCCCTGTTGTCGTGAAGCCGCCCCCTCCTGAGAGGAAGAAGGAGGCGGTGACAGCGGCGGCCCCCCCCACGGACCGGCCCCTCAGCCAGGCCCCCCTGATGAGGCCAGTCTCCCCCCAAACCAAAGAGGCGCTCTTCCAGGGCTTCTCCAAGGAGGGGCGGGGCCGGCACCTGTACCTGCGCAGGCGGGTGCAGAAGGGGCCCGAGGAGAAGTTCGACTTCCCCCTCCTTTCGTCCTGGGACTACGGCTGGAGACTGGGTGAGATGCTGTCACCGCGGCAACCGTACCGGCCCGGTCCTGCTGTCTGAAGCTGGCATGGGTTTGCCCATCAATGATTTGTTATATATAAACTAGACAAATGTAAATACATTAATATATACTGTAAAACACATACAACAATTAAGGTCATAAACTGCTAAATTAAGTCATGTGGCGTTGAAGAAAAAATTAAACTGTAGATGTATTGTAATTAGAGACATCTAATCTGCAGTCATGTTCTGGACTGTATTTGCATAAGCAGTGCATTATGTGTTTCTTTGAAAGACCTAGGAAGAAGAATATAATGTGTGGGAGGAGTTGGAATTCAGTCAGTGATAGTTTTTCTTTTTCTCTTGAACAGGTGACTACGATAGAGAATACAGGTCCCCTGCCAACGGAAGGTCAGGAATCGTCAGAAACACGTTTTACGCCAGGAACGGGATCTTTCATTTTCCCTCTCCGACTGATCGACTGGGGTAGCAAGCTGCAGAGCCCCCTTCTGTGGCTGTCTTCAAAGAAAATAATTTTTCATTAATATTCCTTGAATCAAGCTGTTGCGAACATACCTTCAACTTTACACCAAAAAGCTGTTGAGACATCATGGGCGTTGTGTAGAAGACTTGTAAATGATAAGCCATCAGACAAAATTATTTCAGTAATAATAATTATTTTATTTATAATTCTGAGATACTAATGATTGTCTTTATCATTCCTTTTAATTACATAATGCAAATGCTGATTTGGCAATACTGATTTTTTTTAGTCACATGATTTTAGTAAAAATCCAATATTTGGAGTGGCTGAAAAGAAAGCACGAAGAGCCTGGTTTAAAAAAAAAAAAAAAAAAAAAAAAAAGCTGCAGGAGACAAAGGCCACAGCGGTAGGGGCAACGGTCTCCTAGCAACGGTGAAACACACACCTTGATTCCGCAGGTTCATAATTAACGAGCAGAGTAGCCTCCTGACCCCCTCTGTCTGCTGGCACTGGCCTGTGGTCCTGTTTGTTTATAGGGCAGCAGGTTCATGTCTCACCAGATTCATGCCTCAGCTCCATGTTCATTACTCATATCCTGGTATGCTTTGAGTGGCCTGGTTAGTGGATTCACATTACCCAGTTAGCTCTGCTCCTCCTGTGTGGTCACTGTAAGGACCCACCCCATGCTAAAATGAGATGAATTATGATGACATGCTTCTGTTTTGGGTCTGGAAATCCACTGTAAATATCCAGATATGATAAGCAGTGAACACAGAGGAATCTGTTTCAAACTCGGGGTCCAATGGTCAAAGTAGAGCACAACCTTGACTAACTGCGGTCCTGTTTATTTTAAAACTACGTGGAGTCCGTTTCAAATATGGGGGAACACAGTAATCTAGTTACACCCCAAACTGCTGTATTAATTTTTAACTGACTTTATTGTGTTTGGACTAGACTTGAGTATGGGCAGTCAAAATAGAGTCTGTCTTGAAAGTCCACAACTTGGCAAATTTTGGGAAACTAAAGCCAGGATTAAAGCCAGAACACTTGTCCTTAAGTTTTACTTCCAACGGCATTTGAGCGTTACACTTTTATCTCTACGAGAAGAATTTGGCGAGCTAATTTTTTGTGACCGCTGCTTGTTTGAATCATGGCAGCGTTTGAGTTCTGGGGCTGGAGGAGAAAAAGAAGAGCAAAACGAGGCTCTCTAAAGGGAGCTGGAGCAGGGCCTAAAGGTGATTACGCTGTAGGAAAAACCACTTTGAAGCGACTGAGTTTGTGGGGGGGGGGGGCACCTTTGGGGCCAGCAGGAGTTGCCTGGGCAACTGCAGGTATTCTATCCCCTTCCATTCCTTCTCCGAGGTGCACTCACAGTGAAGCCCACTGGGAAATGGTCGCTCACCGCCAGGGCCTGAAAAAAACAGACAGACACTCAGTCCTCAGAATGCTGAATGCAAGGTTTCTGCACATGCAGGCGAAGGATGCTACCATTTTGGAAAGACACTTCTGTTCTTTAACCCATTTCTTCATAAAGTTGCGTAAGTCTGCTTCACAATAAACTTTTTTTTCCACATCAGTGTGTGTGTAAACATATATTTTTTAAAATCCTATATAATATACGTGTTTATTCACACATGGATACATTAAATGGAAATGAAAGCGAAAATTTTGACCTCCTCTTCAGTGAGTCCAAATGCCTCTTTGAAGTCAAACACCTCCACGGAAGCTGGGTTGACAGCCTGGATCATATTTTGTCCGTGCAGCACAATCCTGCAGATAGATGGACAGACAGGCAATCAGTCAATCAATCAATCAATCAGTCAATCAATCAGTCAGTCAGCCAATCAGATGTTACAAACAGACAGTCGGTAATTCAGAGGTTACAAACAGACAGTCAGTCAGTCAGTCAGATTATACAAACAACAGGATAAAAGGCTAACATGAATCTTGAAAGCACAAACACTGGAGTCAGGGGTCAGAGGTCAACCAAAGTCTGCTGTCAGGTAGGGGAGCCGTGGACGCCTCACCTGTCATAGGCACAATTGGTGGTCTCCCTGACCGTGGTGTCCACTTTGTCGTCGGTCAGCCACAGGAAGCTGCTGTTTGACCGGAGGCGGATGTTGCCCCACTGCTTTTTCGGGACATACCCGCAGGCAGCGTTGAAATCCCCCATGATGATGAGGTTCTGCGGACAGACCAGGGGGTGTGAAACAGAGCTGGGGATGGAGGAATATAACCAGGATCCATCTTTATTCTCAGAATGGCTGATCTAGGATCAGTTCGGCCTTCTATCTCATAATGGATTAGCTGAGGACATGGCCAGGGAAAACCTGATCTGAGATCAAAACGGTTATAAATACTGTCCCATATGTAGGATTTTTTTTTTTTGAAAATTCTGCCTTGTAGGTCACAATTGATAAGGGATAGGATATGGACAGGAGAAACCAGATTTCCATCAGCACAGCTCACAAAGCATATCACTCTGAGATGCTTTGTGAACACATAACTACCAATATCGTTGGAATTCAAAAGCACCATTGAGAGCAAACTTCCTCCATGGTACCTGTGAGCGATCACAATTTTTCACAGTCACATATTACCTCAGCCATCAGAGGAGCATGAAGTCAGTATAATCAGGTCATGAACCTGCAGTTACAGGTCCGGCCAGGAGAGACCACTAGAGAGTAATGAGACCGCTGAGTTTAAAGAGGCTCACCCCCTAATTTTCTGTGATGAGCCTCACCATACACTTCTACAATAACTGGACTGTAATTTTCAAAAAAGTAACATGGTTTTTCATTTTTTGGGAAATTTTAAAATAAAAGAGATCGTTTATGTATTCTGACTCTGTTGTGGAGTGCAAAGCTTTTTTGATTGGTTCAGAGAACTCGGTGAATGCCATTTCATTGCAGCTCCACCAATCACGGAGCGTCTTTCTACTGCCACTGCTCCAAGCCCACCTCTGCCGTGGCCCACTGGTCTTTGACGTCCAGGACGACATCGTACAACTTATCGATCTCTCGCACCGCCAGCTCAGGAGTGGTGTGTATGGGAATTATCACAAAGTCCTTAACGGCTAGATCAGAGAGAGAAAATATAAATTTAGCACATGATGAAAACAGTCAGCGTCCGGGGGTGCATTAACTTGCATTTGATATACTAAAAACATTACAGACCTTCTCTGAAACATTCATACATTTGTGGATATGTATCATAACCTGTTCAATTTAAATCCAGATTTCCTTTTCACTGGATTCCTCTGGATATCATGCCTGGTTCTTTCTCAAGTCTCTGTAACACACAAGTGAAGCCTGCTGTTTCTGGAGATTACAGCTCATGCTTGGAGAACGTTCCAGTCCAGACGTAAGACAGCCCCATACATGGAATTAACAACAGGCACATGGGAGCTTGGATTCTCTGATTGACTCCTAAAACATTCCACATCCAGGAATGAAAATACCAATGACCTCTGCATGATGGACACTGTTCAGTCAGGGAAGAGTTCAGTTATTGAAACCTTCTTCCCTCACTGACTAGACCAGGGGGTTGCCGGCCATTCGACCCTTTGTGTGCAAACGTACATGGCTAGGCCTCCAGTAAGCAACATTTTATCTTGATCTTGCTTACAGGGAACTTATCCAACTGACATTAGTGTGTGAGCCGCTCATTTCAGGTCTGCCGCAACATCTCAATGAAAAGTAGATCTTGACCATGACTTGCACAACGCTGAACGTAAATATCATTGTTCCTAAGTTATGAAAGCTTTCATCTGGCTGTAAAAAGGGGTTGGCACATGCCCCAGAAATTATTTGTTGTGCCCCAGAAAAAGATCATGAAAAATAACTAGTTTGTTAAAATGTATCATAAGCTGCAGGTGTGAGGTTGAGGGCACTGGGGGGCACTAGTGCTTAAAGTCTAGCAACATCCCTGGCTGTAACAGTTAGTCAGGTGCCTCTACAAAGGCCCTCCTGGTATGTAGTAGAAAAACGTGGTTTAAGATTTACCTGTTTTGGGAGATGAGAACCACACTACAAAAGGTTTACGGGAGAACGCCTCCTCATCTTCGCTGTGTGCGTCTGGGTACTGATAACTGGCCTTCACTGACACCAGCCTGCGTCTGAGATCATAACAGAATATTAGCGCATATTTTTGTATATGTAAAAATTTTTCCCATCTTTTTCCCCTCCCAAACTGAATTTATCTTCCGTCCAAAAATGACTTCCTCCCACAACCTGGGGTCAGGATTGCATGATTCATTATAATATGTCTGCTGGCTGAGCTGAGTGTTCCTATTAAGATGTCTCTTTCCTTTAAAATGCTGTGCAAATATTTATTTGATAGCCTAGTGGCCAAGGTAGACGACTGGGACCCCTGAGGTTGGCGGTTCAAGCCCCAGTCCAGCCACAGCAAAAACACCATTGCTGTTGGGCCCTTGAGCAAGGCCCCTTAACCCCACATTGTTCCCAGGAGAGATTGGCCCTTGGTTAGTCTAATCAACTGTAAGTTGTCTTGGCTAAAAGCATCAGCTAAATGAAGGTAATGTAATGATTAAAAAATATGTATTTAAAGTTAATAGTTTAGCCATGTGTATAAGATTGGATTTATTTTTTCATGGCAG
Organism: Albula glossodonta; assembly: GCA_019788955.1. Classification (NCBI taxonomy): domain Eukaryota; kingdom Metazoa; phylum Chordata; class Actinopteri; order Albuliformes; family Albulidae; genus Albula; species Albula glossodonta. The sequence continues at coordinate 682,858 of JAFBMS010000096.1, read as the reverse complement.
CATATTCATGCTCAAAACCAAAGCCTCAACCAAAGTGTCAATAACCAACTTAATGGAAAGCTTCAAAAATAAGATGCCCTTGGAATTAGTTATTAACCAAAATAACTAATTATCAAATTTCCCTGTATGAAACGAAATGTGTATATTTGCATTCAGTAGCTGTTGGCACATACTTGAGTGGCAAAGACTTCAAGTAAACGTTTCCTTATAACTGGTTATCAGTGTCTCACATACACCATTTCAGCACTTTCAGCTATTTAATCTCATGTTTGTGTGTGGAATTGCTTCAGTTTTGTCATTTTAGGGCTTCCTTGAATGGTTTCAGAATCTGCTACAACCTTTTAATACAAATTGGGTCTTGACTTTGACTCTGGCATTGTTATACAGTGTTACATCCTCTCAAAGCACTCTGTTGTAGATTACATTACAGTCATTTAGTGGATGTTCTTTTTTTTTTTTTTAGTCCAAAGCAATTTATGGTTATTTAGCTAACCAAGGGCCAATCCCTCCTTGCAGCAATGTGGGGTTGGGGGCCTTGCTCAGGAGACCAACAGCAATGGCGTTCTCACTGTGGGCTTGAACCACCAACCTTGTACCTTAGCCACTAGACTACAGACTGCCCCAGATCTGTCGGGAAATTCAGAGACACATTGGAGACACATTCATGGCTCTCTCTACACTGGCAAGCTGTCCAGGTCCAAAGGCAACCAAGCAGCACCGTTTCCATGACAGTCCCACCACCATGTAATGCAATGAGGATGGGGTTTTACTGTAGGAAGACAGCGTGTCATTTCCGAAAAAAAGACCTCTCTCTGCTGTCAGAAAGAACTACCTTTGACTTGCCTTTCCAGACAATGCTCTTCTTGCAATCTCCACAAGAATGTTCTTTGAACTGGTAAAATAAAACTCTTTAAAACTTGTTTGCCCCAATGAGAAAAAGACTTTTTTGGTGAACTTTTTTGCTACACATTTTCCTATGGAAGAACCCTGTCCTGATCAGTAAGCATGGTGGTGTGGGACCAATGACTTTGGGCTGCTTGGTTTCTCTGGAAACAGAAAGACCCTTGATTCAGCATTTTTTTTTTCTGGTGTCAGATCACCCAACTGTGAGCTATGCTTTGCCAAAAAAAAAGGGTATTGTAGACAGAAAACTATTCTAAATATCCAAACAGGTCTATATGCAGCATGCATTAAGAATAATTATATTTATGTTTAAGATTGTTCCAAGTCAAATGTGGGACCTAAACTCTACTCAAATGTTGTGGCAGAACTTGAAGCACACCACGTTTGCAAGGACGTCCTCAGATCTGGAGGGAGGAAGTACTGCTCACAAGAATGAGATAAACTTGCTCAAATCAGATAGAAGCTATCTGGAATCTAGAATACCCACTGACATTAGCTACACTGATGCATAGATGCAGGAAGTGTTTACTTGAAGTCATTGCTGTGCAGGTTTCATTACTTGCTGAATGTAAAACTTGGCATACTTTGCACACAAAGATGCTGAATGTCGAATCATTCTGTTCAAATAAATAATCTGAGTGCATTTTATTTATTTTTTTTTGACATTTTTTCCATTTCCAATCAGGTCAGTCTTTCTAATTGAGACTTTAATGAAGAAGCAATATGATATCAGTATAACATGTGAAAATACAGACTACCCCAAAGGTGATAACAAACTTTCATGTGGTACTTCAAGTGGTAAACCAACAGGACCAATACAGCAGGCAATGTGACTGATAATCAATAACACTGACAATCAATAACACAATAACAGAGGCTGGAGTAAAAGCTGACAGAGAAACTGTGTAGAAAAAAATACTGAGCCAGGGAGAACCTCTCCAGTCAAAGAACCATAACAACATACATCAGAAGGGAACATTTTTTAATTACATTTTTATTTTTTACGGAGGTCCTGGACCTCCTAGACCCCCCTCATGTTGACCCCTGGTCCTGCTCTCTCTTTGCCCTGTATCGGTATAATACTTTTATTCATCAAGACAGTGTAGTAAACACTCACCAGTGACCCTTATGTCAGTTTATTTATATTGATTTTTCTTGAGAACACTTCTTCCTCGAAGTTTGCCAAAACTATCAATCTGAGTACAGATAGCTTTGTTTGGTCGTATATGTTATCATGTAGTTGTTTTCTTTCAGGTGCTTATCGTGGTGCATACACGCATACAGAATGAGCAGCGGGCAAACATGGAACTGGGCGTGTCACTGCGGTTGCAAGTAACGGGCTACACTATCCTCGCGCACGGTACCTGTAGATGAAGCCATACTGCTCCTTGTATGACTTCCTTCCCAGTCTCTCGCTGATGATGTAACTGTATTCATCGGTCTTGCGTTTGGAGCCGCTGTGGGAAGTACAAATGTAGCATTTAGAACATTAAATTATTTTAACGAGGCCCTTCGTTTAAGGTGTTTGTGACGTCATGTGGAGGTCGAGAAAACCTCGTATCGCCATTTTTATCTTGATGCATGAGTAAAACAGGTTTCATTCATGATCAGCAGTGTGCAATGTTTCATGTCTCTGTGACCGAGATACATTTCCTCACTTATACTTTTGTCTAATACCAAATGACTAAAACGTGCCATGTGTGTAATTATGTGATACTTAAAACGGGTTTTTCAATGTCCTAACAATGATCTTTTTGGAGATTATTTTTTATTACATCGACGATTAATATCATTACCTGTTCAGGTGGCTTATCAGCTGTGGGAATGCCTGTTCTTTGGCATCTTTTATTTCCATCACCAGCGTTATGTCGCAGCGCGTGATGCACTGCGAAACAAGAACAAGTCTTTTAGTTTAACTTATCGTGAGAAAAAAAAATTACGTCTTCCCTATATTTGGAAGCTAAATGTGTCCCAGGATTATTTAAAATAAGTTCATTAATTTTCACTTCTTGTTTTAACATAACTTCGTTTTAAGGAAACGAAATGTTCTGTGTGAACCTCACGAGAAGAACAAAAACAAGAACCCTAGTTCAAGTGTCTTTTTCTCAGAACTTCACCAGCACTTAGTTCCTTAATTCAGAGACTCATTTGCAGTTTCATCTGTCCTGCACTAAGTGAATACATCAAAGGGTTGACATATGTTTAAATGACCAAAAAAAATACTACTACATAACAACTTATTATGATGAGAAAATCCCATTCGGGCCGTCCCCATTTGAAACAGTAAATTCATAAAATTAGTTTATTGTTTTTGTTCATTAAAAATATAATCATGAGGTAAAGCAGACAGAAAATGTAGTACAATCAGCGAAAACACAACTTTTATCAAATAAACTTGGTTATTCTATGTGTTCACAACCTCAAGCAGCAACTTTAGCGAAAATTATATGACGCACATATAAATTAATTTGTTCAAAGAAAGTCAACACAGTGAAGGTCAAAGTCTTCAGAGATGGGTACGAAGTGTGTCTTTTCACTCAGCGTAACTGAATTCGTCGTATGAATAGGAATTTTGTTTTTAATCACAAAAGTATTTACTTTTGCACTGTAGACAAACATGAGGCCACGTTGGGGGCAACCTGAACAAAAAATATATTTCGTTCCCTCAATAACGATACCAGAGTAACGCCCCTTAGGGCAGACTGACAGTTGCGAAAATCGACATTATTTCTCTCAGACAAAAATATAACTGAAACATTACATGAGATTTTTCTTTTCGTGCCACAAAGATTCCAGACCTGCAGGTATTCATGTTGCCAGATACTCAAACACAAAAAAATTGTTCGCCAGAGTTAAAGTATGCAGCGTAACACTGTTATAAATACTCTTTCAGAATAGCCACTAATCAAATTGGTTACCGTGCTCCATGTGATGACACACAGAGGACGAAATGATTAGAAAACGTTTTTTTACACCTTTACCTTAACAATTACGTCCAGGGTATCTGGCTTTGCAAGTTTGCTCTCTCCAAAGGACTGTATGTTGAAAGAACATATTTTCAGTGATAATACCCCGTGGAAGGCGAGCGCCAGAAGCAGAACAGAGAACTTCATCCCGACAGCTACACAGGTTCTGAACAATGGTGTGAGTACGGACACTTCCTGTACATACTTAGCAATCAGAAATGCGTCCGTTCCCCTGATGAGTTTAACAGACACCCCCTTTATCATATCTGAACTGATGCTTCCTGATTTGATAAAGGACACAGAACCACACGATTCAAATGGAGGGCGACCATTGCCGACAGCAATTTAAGCTTTTTGTATTCTCAGCGGTTATATTGACATGTACGCACCAGAGACTTGCGCAGGGTTGGGTACAAAAAGTAAAATGTTCAGTGCTAATTTAGCTCAAACAGAGTTCATGTGAGCCCACTCTCATAAGAGCGAGACCAAATGTCAGTGGCATCGCAGGTGTGCATTACGAACACAATTTATAGAGGACCCTGAGATATCATACAAGCGGAGTGTGAAAGTGTATAAGAAAAGGAAGGGAAATTGGCTTTGGAATGTTTTTTTTTTCTTTTTCTGTACTGTAATCCGTGGGAAAACACAAGAAGAAATAACAAAGACTCTTTATTGATGAATAATTACTGATTAATCCGCTATAGTGAGTCATTAAATTATTAACTTCCTTTGAGTCATTATGCGATGTTACTTCTTTAGACTTTTTTGCAAGTTCGTCGACAGAGGTTAAACCAGTTTGCTAACATTGTCAAATGTCAATGTTGAAACCTCGAAACTGACTGTAAATCGTTTTTTCATCCTGTGCATTGATCTGCCCCTTTTGCAATGTACTCTGATGGTGACATAGTGGACAGGATACACACACAGTACAGCCAATAATGTCTTCGAAAGTTTGAGATATCTCAATCTACGGAAATTGTGCAATTCTGAAGTGAGCTTTCAATTAGTTTCACCATATTGTATAAAGACTGACATTCCTTTTTAAATAGTTGATAATGGAAATGTTGCATACATTTCAACCACAGTGCCATATGCCTACTCTCTACGAAAAATATTCCTCTGGGTTTCTTTTTAAGTAATAATATACGGACCTTTGTAAGCAACCCGTAGAACCATTAACGAACCATTTGATAACATATAAATGGTTAAACAATAATTAAATTAGACCATAATGAAACATTTTAGAGTACCAAACGGTTCATCAGTGGATAAGTGAATAATCCACTAATGAATAATGACCAATAACTAATCACTCAGTAAGTAGCTCCTCTATGATGAAGCGCAAAGACCCCTCTTTTGCTGCTGTTTAGAGCCTCTTTATTGGAGTATATTTACAGATAACATTATAAGACACATAATACTGCTTAAGTTTTCACAAAGTGCACAGACATGAAAAATGTTTAGTATTCTAATGATCACAGTTTCCACGTGCCAATTCTTTTTATTTTCCTTAATCCGTTTTCATTTTGCTTGTCATCAAAGAAAATTCGCCGAATTTACAAAGGGCTACATGACGCACATTTCTGTCGGCAAAATAAATTACTCGGGACGTACGGCCCCTAACATCCCTTTAAATGCGCTGTCACGCTCACTTGCACATTTCAGTAGCAAATGCTGCTGCTAACCAAAGGGTTGAATCGACTTGAGCTCCAAATATGTCGGTTTAAAGACATACATTTTAAAGGTTGTCGCTTCTTCTTGGATCTCTGACCTGAAGTTTTTTCATTTCATTGTCGGAGGAGGATACTGAGGTAATGTACAGCAACGTAACTGATACTATAGTAAATAATACCGTACAGTAACATTAGCCGTTGTATGAAAAGCGCTTAGATGCAGTCACATTGTTGTACAGTTTGTGCTACTGTAAATCGTTGATCGAGGAAACAATAACAACTGTTTCTATTGTACTGTAAACTAAGATATTGTTTATTTTCTATACATGGGAAGTTATACGTTCAGTTTTGGTCAACATGGTAAAATTGTAATTGATGATTTCAACAAAGTTCCTTTATGCTAACAGCTTTTCCTGTCTCTGCATTAAAATGAAAATACAGATTGTATGCTTTAATATTGAGTAAATATTTTATATTCATTATCTACAATTTTTTACTTGAATTTATTGCTAATGTCGTGTAATTTCTGGACATTCCAGCCATTATGTTGAGGCTATTGCAACTGTGGACGAAACAAATTTGTCAACATTACTTATAATATTGCTGTATGTTTTGTATATTTGCTCATAATGCATAATTAACACAGAAGAGTCACTCATTGCAGGGAGGGTTTGATTATGTGCCGAAATATTTAGAATTAATTGCACAGTGTGTAGCGATGTTACGCGTTGCGTTTTAGCTGTTACTGCTATAACAAATGGTCCTAGTTTCGTGGATGGGGCTGACGAATTGATAAAGAAATTAACTTCTACAAAATATGCAGATTGTTCTGTGAGATGTTGGCAGGTAACCCAACATAAAAAGTATGAATACACATCGTACATCAAACCTAAGAAAATTAAATAAATAAAAAAATTATAGTCAGAGCGTTCTTCAGTTTCACCTTCAACGGCAGTCGGCTTTTTTTTAAAGCCTAAGAATAAAACGCAGGAACACGGCAGAGATAAACTTTCACTGCTTGACATTGACTTTGAACTTTGACTGATTTGTTACGTGAGGTAAGAGATGTCACAAGTATTACTAAGGTAGAGTCTTCAAGTCTTAGTGTTGTCGTTCAGAAAACTGCAGCTGATACGGCGCTGCAACCAACTTAGCCTATAGCCAGCAGTATTTAGCATTACATAAACTCGCGGACGGAACGTCAGAGCTGGGCTGCAGTTGTTTTTGAGAGAGGGATCACGCAAATGCTCTAAGCTCCATCTTGTATCAAAAAAAAAAAAGCCATTTACAGAGCAGGCAAAGTTTACAAAAAAAAGACGCAAAAAACTAAACTGGCTCTAATCTATTGATGCAGCCACTACAGGAATAGTCTACATGAAAACCATTATGATTATGTTTTACACTAATGTTTACATTATCCTCTCAAAATTGATTTATTAAATGCAGTTATTTTACTAATTATCTCCATTTGTAACTAATTCCAATCAAGATCAAGGATCATCAAAGGAGCCATGGTTGAAATGAGGTCTCATGAACCCCTTTGGGATTGAGCTGCTGTCAATCATTTTCTTGTTTGAACCAATGAAAAATGTTTCTCTCCACAACAAATGTGGTCATTGGTCCAATTCATTGACTACCTTATGGTAGCTCCTCCCATGTTCGATTCAGTGAAACCTTACTCCCCCATCAATGCATCAAACTGCTTCAAATTCTGAAGCATTGAGTGCTCAGTTTCCATGTGTATCCAGTTCATGTGCGGTTAGCTTCGTACAGACAATGATGAAGTTATGGTTGTTGCTGTAGACCACTGAAGAACGAACACACTAATGCAAACCCATACACACAAGAACATTCTAGCTAAAGACGCCAGTCAGGTGAAAACCTGTCCCCGTTCTTGTGTTGAGGGTGATGTAGCCGGGACAGCTGCACACTCTTAACAGTGTGAGTTTACGGGTGCTTCCCGAGGACCGTGTTGTCAAACCGCTCCCCAAATGGGGCTCCAGCTGTTGGTGTTTATTTATGTGTCAGGTGACGTGCCCTACGTAAACTACGCTGCAGTTTGCTCACACAAAGATTTTGTCAGAAATAGTGCGAGCTGAGGTACCAGGTCTGGGTCCTGGGGAGCGACAGGGTGCCCAAATGTTTGTTGTTTGTTACTCTTCATTTTCAAATAAAACAGTTGATTACACATTTCACTTTCCACCCCTGGCTTCTTCGGCATGACATGTTTGCTGATGTCAAGGTGAAAACAGAAACCAGTAGCTTCTCAGGAGCGGGTGTTGGCTACCCTCAAGCTAGAGTGATGTAATGAAATGGGGGTGGGATTAGGGTGAAGAAAATATCGTATAAGGTAAAAAAAAAAGCGTTGTTTTTTTGCATCTTGGGTGTTTATTTATATGTTTCATAAATAGATTGAGCAGCTTTGTCTCTCAGGAAGATGCTGCATCAGCCGGGTTTGTGCTGCAGTAGAACAGAGTGCTGAATAGAATAGTGATTCACATCTGCATTTTCCATTTTCTCAACAATTATTCCCGAAATTAAATCAATGCATGTGGGCCTTTGTGCTAACTTTTTTTTAACAAGTCTGGCTTGCTGCAGAAATAGACATGAAAAGACCAAAAAAGAGAAGAAAGCTTTTTGTTCTGAAAAAATTAATGTATTTAGTTAACTGACATCCTCTGGCAAGTCCACTCAGAAAACCATGAAAAGGAGAAAACCATGGTGAATGACTTTGAGCTTAGAATAGGAAATATCATAATAATATATAAAATTATAATGGTAATATAAGAGGCATTGCAAGGGTAAGCAACCCTGGTCCTGGAGTGCTGGAGGTATTTTTTGGTTTTTGAGTCTGAACAGTGGAACTCCTTCCTCCAATTGCAATAAACCTCCATTCATCCCTGTAACTAATGTGTGTTTTAAGGAGGTCTGAATAGGGAGAGAAACCAGAAATGTTTGTGGCACTCCAGGACCAGGGTTGCCCATCGCAGAGTAGAATATTTTTTTGCACGCTTTTGGTAAACACACCGGGTTAAGAGCACTTGCTCAGCGCTTGCCCAAACGTAAATACGTAAACACAAGGAGTGCTATCCTCATCACTGATTCTGCCCGATTTTCTGTGCATGTGTCTCTTTGGAGGTTTTTTTAGGTACCTTCCTGGTGCGGCAACTCTCCCCCCCCCCATCCTCTGCACTGGGCCCTGGGGGGAAGGCCTAGTTTATACTGGCTTCTTAGTGCTGGACTGCAGCAAGTGGGGGGAGGGGGGGGGGGGGGGGGGGGGGGGGGGGGGGGGGGGGGGGGGGGGGGGGGGGGCTTAGCACTTGGTTTCAGGCCAAGGAACTCCTGTTTGTCAGAGAGTCTGGCGTTGACGTCCCGGCTGTGGTTTGGTGTCAGTCCGGGCCTCACGCATGGCTTGTTTTGAGTGCTTTACTTGCCAGAGTGGCTGTATGTGTGTGTGGTGACAGCACGATGAGCGTCATGTTAACGCCTGCTCAGGAGGGCATCAAACAGGAGGACACAGGGTTATAGAATCGACCCTTTTTCCTCTCCTCCAGCCTGAATCACCTGCTGACTCGAAAGAAAAATGGCCCAAATCACTACACTACCATGATTCCATATATTGTAGGCCTCTAAGAGCTTCCTTTTAGCTACACATTGTGTTACATGTGTTTCGCTTTACTTTTTTTAAATTATTTAAACTTCTGGTCCATCTAAAATGTTCAAAGTCCCCTAGAATTAAATAGACACTTGCAAAACATGGACATATAAGAGTATTGTGTGATTTTACATCTCACTCCCTCTTCCAAATCTGGCAGAACATTGCTGTCATTTTGTTGGAGAGATGCGTGATTTGTTTTTTACTAGCTTTACCAAAAGAATAATTGTCAAGAAAGGACACATTTTCCCTGCCCAGTTTGCCAGGCACTGCAAAAAAATCTTAGTCTTTCTAAACTGTGGCTGACACCAAGACAATATTCACTGAATTAAGTATTTTTTGCTGTGTTGATAGGACTGCAAGAAACAGACAGCCGAAAACATACAGCAGATGCCATAGGCTGTAGGCCATTTTATACACATTTATGGTTTTCAGCCTGAGGATTTTCTTTTAAGGAAAGCATTTACTGCCTAAAGACTGTTTTATAAGGACCCTTTCATGTTGTTGTGATTGTACTTTCATTGCACTGTACGATGAGGAAACAAAGTTGGCCTTGTTGTGATTGAGTTTTCACCTGGTTGGACCAGGTGAGGCGGGACGATGGACCTGGAAATGAGGAACATGATCTTCATCGCCGGTGGGACCCTGGCCATCCCCATCCTGGCTTTTCTGGCCTCCTTCATGCTGTGGCCTGCGGCTCTAATCAGAATCTACTACTGGTAAGGACCGGGTTATGGCCGATCAACTGACAGAAAATGTGCGTGTTTTTAAAATGGGTTTTCCCCTCGGTCTGCTGATCTGGAATGCTGAATGGTAAGCATGTGCTAGGCTCAATGCTACAGCTTCTGCTGTCAGTTTGGGAGAACCCAGACATGCACATGTTCTCCTGTGGTGTCATGTGAGATGTGCACTGTTATGTCATCAACCGGTTATTGAGCAGTGGGGGTCACCGGAGAGTGTCCCTTGTTGCCTCTTTGTCTCTGTCTCCCCTCTCTGTCTCTTTCTCTGTTCTCTGTGTCTCCTTCCCCAGCTCTCTCTCCCTGTCTCTCTTCAGTTCTCTCTATCTTTCCCTCTCTCTGCCTCTGTGTTGTTGTGTAAACGCTGCTGTGAGCATCAGCACAGCACAACACAAACATGCTGCGCTGCCCTTTGGTCTTAACCATGTAATCACGGAGTGGCAGGCTGCGGCCACGTGTTCCTTCTTGTCTCCCAGGCATTGTATGTGTGTGTGTGTGTGAGTGTGCACGTGCATGTATGTGTGTGTGTGTGTTGGGGGGGGTTCAAGTTCAAAGTGCTTCTTTGGTGTCCTTGGAAGAGGGAGTTGAAGGGGGTTGGGGCATAGGTGTTAATGTATCCATTATCTACAATCACTTTATCAAATCAATTCGCTTGGGGGGGGGGGGGGGGTGAAGCATATCCCAGCACACACTGGGGTAAAGGCAGTGAAACACACTGGACCGGCCAGACCTGCCAACCCATCACAGGGCCAGACTGACAAACCATAACACATCTATATGCAATCTGGCAAGTCCAATCTTCCTAACCTGCAAGTCTTTGGACCATGGAGGGAAACTGGAGATCCTGCTTACAGACATAGGGAGAGCAGCCTCCACAAAGAGAGGGCATGATGAGAATCGAAACTGATTCCTGCTCGTTGCGAAGCATGTAGTGCTGACCACTGAGTCACCCCTGTGAGGAACTTCGATCATGTCCTCTTTTCCCAAGAAGCCACAATTTCGACTCTTCTGTTTCTAAGTTCATCACTTTTACTCAGCACTTTTTCTCAGACGTGACCTCCGAGTTCTCACTGATAGTTATGACCATACTGGTAGTGGATGGTATGTGTTATCGAATCGAGACCATGCCAGTGCATTCTGTGGATAGCAGCCCTGACCTTTCTGTACCCTGGGGGGGGGGGGGGGGGGGGGGGGGGGGGGGTTTGGCCTCACTCATTAGGGATTGCTTTAAACAAAGCTCTCCTGTGAAAATAAGTGGTCACAGGTATCATGTAATGTCATCATGTGATTCTGGGGAGAGCACATGCTTAATTGACAGCAGAAGTTGAAGCTGTGAGCGTGGATTGTGAATATGATTGTGAATTCCAGATTGGGAGGAAACGTGGATAAAACATGAAAAAAGCACAAATCTTAATTAGGTTATCATAAACGAGCAGTGTAAATATTTAGCCTTTGAAGTATTGGAATCCTGATCCAGCCTTGACTTTGGCTGTATTGTGTTCTGTGTCGTGCTAAAAGTAAAAACGCTGTCGTCATGGTTAACCAGGTACTGGAGGCGGGCCCTTGGTCTACAGGTGTGCTACACGGACTGTGAGTCCTATCGCTTCTGCTACTCGACGAGGGGTAAACCAGGGAGCAGGCCTTCCTTGCTGATGCTGCACGGCTTCTCCACTCACAAGGACATGTGGCTGTCCGTGGCCAAGGTACTTTGCCTCAAATGACCGGACAATGAGAGTTATCCTCAGCCAATCAAATCCACTTACCAGAAAACTGCTGCCACCAATCAGATTGGACATAGAAGGTGAGGCAGGAAAGGTCAAACAGTGCCCTGTATCCAATCAGAGCTGGCAATGAAAGCAGTTTAAAACCAATTAGCTTGAATTACCTTGAAAGTGCATAATGCTTTTAAGCTGGTCTTTCTAATCATGGCTAATACCAGGATAATTAACGTGTAATTAACAGATTACTGCTTCAGAATGCCCAGCATTAGTTTCTGAACAGGCCCTTTGGAGTCATGACAACCCTCAGCACTGACATTGTTAACCTGAACTTGAATTAGTTCAATATAAGTCCATGTAAGTTGCATATCACTCTTGCTAGGAATTTGCTAAATGCCTAAATGTAAGTCTAATCTTAAACTAAGCCAGCCCTGGCTGTCCCTTGTGTTTGTGTGCACAGTACCTGCCGAAACACCTACACCTGGTGTGTGTCGACATGCCAGGCCACGAGGGTACCTCTCGCACCAATGCGGCTGACTACTCCATTGAGGGGCAGGTTGCTAGGATACACCAGGTAGGAAACACCTGTGCTGTCTCAGTATTTAGCTCGAAAATGTTCCAGTCAAGCCTTCAAATGGGTGAACTAAGGTGTGTGATCACAGGTGGGATGGGATCAGACAAATATCGCATGGACATGGACAAATAATACCCTTTTTACTGGCTAGTGAAGGTAAAGCAGAACTGGAGGCAACAGTGTGTTCTGCAATTTTACTCATCGCACTGAATTTCGAGACTTTCAAAGTTCCCTTTTTTAACCGTGTGTAATGTTTTCAGTTGGCGCCATTGCAAATTGGCTTGTACAGAGCTTGCTAATAAATTTTGATGAGTTTTCATTAATCCATGTTGAATTATGAGCATTTTTGAAAAGTGGTGTAAAATTAAAAAAAATAATAATAAAAAGAAGAAGAAGACGAACCATAAGAAGAACCAAGAGGCAGTATGGTGATTCTACTGAAGAGGACAGCCAGTAATGTTAGATTGTAATGTTAATGTTAGATTCATCGCAGCCCTGTGTTTCTGATGCTCTGTTCTGTGGCAGACATCTTTGCTGACTCAAGCAGTCATGCAGGGTCTGCTGCTGCAGTGTGCCGAAGGAACCGCTCGCTCATTTTAAAATTTGCTTGGTGCCACCGAGCCAACTCTGAGTCACACACATTCAGACAGCAGCTTCAGGATTCAGGCACAGACTGCGCAGGAACATTCATACGCCTCTGTTTTGACAGTACAAAGTAATGGCGCAGTTGCATTAAAAAATAATCTAGCTGTATTGCATTGAATAATTGGTGCATCGTTTATTTGAAAGCCCACATTTTGTGTGATATCTGTGTCAGGGCCACATTCATTTCGTAGCAGTTGTAGAAATGTAACCTTTGTAGCTATGTAGATGTCACCTTCTGCTCAGGTGACATTGACCATTAGTTTTGATATCAACACAGCAGCAATTGTGCTATGCTGAAATAGAGCTCTCAGTGTGTGTTAATGTCATAGTAATGGTGCACTGGATAATAATTGGCCAAAATTAGTGAATATTTGTGGTGAACATTAAAAAAAAAGTTTAATTGTGTTGGGGAAAGTTGATGTTCTTGAAACATTAACATTCTTGAATGCACTCACTTAATAGTTTGTGGACAGTATCAGGCTGAACAGGAAACCGTTCCACCTGGTGGGCACGTCAATGGGAGGGAACGTGGCCGGAGTTTATGCTGCCCGCTACCCTGCAGAAGTGTCCGGCCTCACACTTATCTGCCCTGCAGGTCAGTGCACGCCTTGCACTGCATACATTAGAGCCGGGGAGAAAAGGGCTTCTTGAATCCAATAATTACTCTAAGCCACAATAGGCTGTCAGTCAAAAAGATTGCACTGTTCAAAATGAAAACACAGTGTCCATACAATGTCCCCCCACACCTCCTCCCCCCCCACCACCCATCTCTTGCTACCCTGTCCTTGACCCTAGGTCTGAAGCAGCCCCACGAAAGCAAGTTTGTCAAGCATCTGCGTGTCCTGGAGAAGACCCAGAACATCCAGAACATACCCCTGATACCGTCCACGTCTGGGGAGATGGACGAGATGATAAAGCTGGTCTCGCACATCCGCTACAAGATCCCTCAGCAGGCAGGGCCTTCTCTCCTAATAAACACCCACGTGCTAACGTGCTAACAAGAGCCTTTCTACCTCTGTCTCACCATTATGACTAGGACTGGGTCAGATATTTGTCTGAAATACATTACCACCAATGAAATGCCTGCACGACTTACAGAAATGTCTCTTGTTTTCACCGATATTTGGAGCAAAATTATTCTTCTTTGGTTGTAAACAGAAAATCCTGAGAGAGCTGCAGGAGAGCTTTGGAATTTCCCCAGGATCTAGAGGGTTAAAGTAAACCAAATATGTATTTGTAATTGTTATGGAGCTTGGCTTGTACCTCACAGGTTGCAATGTAGTTTAATGATTGGGGCGCTGGGCTTATAAACCAGAGGTTGATTGTCCAAGTAGAGAATTCCCCATAGCCGCTGCCATTGAACAAGGTTACTTGACCTTAGTTTGCGACTGGTGTATCCAGCGACATGAATGGATGGATTCATTCTGGATTGTCTGGTAAATATGTAAAAAAACAATATTTTACCATTTTTTCCCCTTTCTATATTAGATTCTTCAGGGATTAGTGGATGTTCGAATTCCTCACAATGACTTTTATCGAGAAGGTCAGTTACTTCAATGGTAACAGATTAATTATGATTCCGTGCTTAAATCCAGACGTGTGTACAATATATTTGGTGCTTATATGACATTTCTCTTGATGTGTATCTATAGTTGTTCATGGCAATCAAGAGTAAAGGAATTTCTGGTGGTATTCCCTCATTCTATAGTCTCTTTTTCTCCTGTTCAGCTGACAGCATGTATGGTGTCATTTTAGTTAATGCCATTTTGCCCTAATGCATGTAACATTACATTTATTTGTATGGCCTAATTTACAACGACTACTAAGATCTACGCTTTAACACATAATAACTTCAGATATTGCTCGCTTTCAAACTTAGAAACAGTTTTAATACTGCTCCCTGCCATTACCTGTCACTTTTCTTCATCTCCTTCATTTTTACACTCTCTCCATCTTTGTCATCCTCCGCAGCATTCATGGAGATAGTAGCTGAGACATCCAGATATTCCTTACATGAAAACATGCACTTGATCACAGCACCAGTTCAAGTCATTTGGGGAAAACAGGATCAGGTAACTACAAAAATAACCACTCCAGAAAATCTCATGCGCTAAGGTGGGTTCTCTCCTTGCTGCTTAACCGCATAATTGATCTCATTAATAAAAGTACCTGGTTACCTGGAGTTTAATGAACTCACCTTGTTTTTTTGATCTGAATTAGCTGATTGGTGGATGATTTTAAGGTTAAAAAAGAAACCAAAAAAAGAAAACAGCAGACCTTATCAGGATCTAATGAGTGCAGGACATAAGCAATACATAAAATTTAATTTCACTAGTTGGATTCCCCGTATTTTCGTAGTTTTGGGGAAAATTTTTAATTGGTGCCGCGTCCTTGGGTCTTGGGTCCAGTCGTTTTCTGCAGTGTGGTTTTGCAGGGCATTGAGAAATACGTTTCCATTTCTGTAATGTTATTGACAAAAACCTTAATATATTTGGACTTGTGCTGGACCTAGCAAGGGGACCCCTACTCCAAGATGTAATTTAAAGACACCCCTATGTAGCTCAATGGGGTCACCCCAGTTTTCCTCTCTCTCTTCCCCCAGGTGGTGGACGTTTCCGGGGCTTCGGTCCTAGCTGAGGCCCTCCCTGACTGCCAGGTGGAACTGCTGGAGAACTGTGGACATTCTGTGCCAGTGGAGCGGCCTCGCAAGACCGCCAGCCTCATCATAGACTTCCTCATCGCCCAGCAGAACATAGGCAATGGCAGCAGCAAGAAGCTCGCCTGAGACAGCTCCCTCAGTGGCCTGGAGGCCAAAACAACCCCACACTTCTTGTAATCTGTAAATACGATTTTAGGATGTCTAGATTTTTGACCCAGTCATCTCTCAGGGAACCTCCTTCCCCTCCTCCCGCGTACTGGTGGCATCAGTATGGAGGGGTCCATGCACAGTATTTTAGGGAATTTCAGGCACTTTACTGTGACAAAGAATCTATATGATAACAATGACACTAATTATTTAAAATGTGACACATTCATTATTATTGCCTCTGGCTTATTTCTGCATGCATTTTCCCAAAGTGGTCTTGTCTAATGTATTTGTGCATTTTTGTATGTTTTCATCACTGATGGTAGAATGAGTTTAAAAAAATTCCACAATTGGTGGAATGGGTGGAGCTGTCAGTCACTGTCTTTAAACCAATCAAAAGGTTTTGTTCCCCTCAGTAACATACAATGATTGGTTAAACTCAGTCAAGTACTCATAGTGTATGTTGGCTCCACCCATTTGTGGTGGCATGAAACTTCATTCTCCCATAACTCTATTTCATTCATTTTTGAATTTGATAGACTGTCTCAAGCTGGCTGTTTCCTTAATTTTGACTTGGCTGGAAAGTGGGATGCTCAGGGTTAGGCAGTATTACAAATACATCAAATACATGTCTATGAATTTCATATTTCTAAGGGCTTCTGGGCAGGAAACGTGACCCCTGCTCCATTAACAGCTATGGGCGGTGGACTGCTGTGGCAACAGTTGGCCCAGCCTTGCTGAGAAATATAGGGGTTAAGCTGGGTAAATTCATTGGTCTCTTCACTCTCTAGCAGCTACTGCTGGTTGGCTGGGTGCCTGTGGATGCGCAAACCACCTGTATGTTGACTTTGTCATCCTCCAACAACATAGGCAGTATGCAATTGTTTGTGAATCTGCTGTGTGGAAAGAAGCAAAGACGTGTGTTCGCTTGAATTTATATGTCTTGGGACACATCTGACGGCCTATAAATTAATCACTTGTTTTTGACTTTTTTTCCCCTCTGTTTTTCCTGTCTTTTTCCCAACTGCTGACTCCAGGAGGAGAGCTGAGGCTCGAGACTTCTCTGGTTGACATAACGACGATTTTGCTTCCACACTGCATATGTTGTTGCAGGAAGTCAGCATACAGATTCCTCCCCTGCATGTGCCCTGCCTGACGAGTAGTAGCTGCATAAAGTAGTCATTTTCAAAATGTATCAGGTCTGAAGTGATCATCTTCCATATGGCATGTTAAGAGATTCAAACCATTCATGTTATCAGAATGTTTAAAAGTCTTGGAATGTGAGTGTGGGACATTCATTGTTCATGGCTTGCACAGCTAATTTTTAAAAAGAAGAATCAATTGTTCCACAGGACATTCAATGGCGTGTTATAATTCAGGAGTTGCAACTGTAATTGGTATAAAAACCAACATACAAAAACCAGGGTTCCCTAAGACTGAATTTCACAGCCGCTGCTTTAATGGAACACACAATCAAGTCATTTTCATATCCAGTGCCACGTTAAATCGGGCCACAAAGTCAAGTCTCTTTACCCATTTGATGACACAGTTCCATTTGTACCAGGTTATATTGTCTCTGATGCAACTGTTTACACAATTAAACTGTTTTTTTTTCCATTGTATCCAATTGTTTTCACCTGACTGCCCACACCTGCATTGGATTTGGTGTATTCAGACGTTATTTGTCATATTCAAATGGCATATTTGCACAATGATTATCCGCTGTTGTTGTCTAGGTGGTTGTCATGGTAACACCCATGTCTGTCAGAGGTTCTTATGTGACTAGGGATGATGTCAGCCAGACTTTGGCACATAAGGGGCGCTGGGAAAAAAAAAAAACCTGCTTCACAGCAAAACAAATGGTTTGATTATCTGAACACAGCTTGCATGGCCAGGGATTAGATACATTTTGAATCTAAGCCCACATACAAATGTATTCCAATTCAGATGCCAAAAAAAACCAGATACCGGGTATTTTTCTCTTTAGACTACAATGACAAGCTCCTGTCTTTTTCTCATGGGATGGCAGAATTGCATTTGAGATGGTAGTCTAAAAACAGCCTGAAAAAGGAGGTGGTAGAAACTAGTGTTGGGTGAACGAGGTATCATGACACCAAAGCGTGGAGTTTCAGTTGGCTGTCAATCACTGACTTAATTCAGCCAATGAAAATGTAGCTTATCATCAACGCTCAAAAACTTTGATTTGTTCAAATCAATGAGTCACTGGTAACATATGGTAGCTCCACCCATATTTGGTGCCATGAAACCTTGTTGTCCAGTCATTAGTGAAAAATTGCAAACAGGAGAGAGGTGGAATGACGGATCATGACAAATCATGCTCATATTTTTTAATCATATTTTTACTTGATGAACTACTTCAGAATAAATATGGCTATGTTTTTGTACCTGTTACCTCTTCTGATGGAATGTGGCACTGAACAGAGTATTACTTCTGGGCAATACACAAGACCTTATGAACATAAACAAAGGTATCACACAACACCACAACAGAAAAAAGTAACATATAAAGTAATTTATGGTGATGCACAATAAGCATTAGGAAACTACCTAAATATGAGACTGATTATTGATTAATATTGTAAAAAATTATGATATGTATTTATTGATGCTGCAATATCTTGTGTATATAATTTTATGATTGAATGAGTTTGAGGTCCATTAAAAGGTTATTTGCCTCAGCCTAATTGTGTGATGGTGTGGTTGTCAAGTGTTGATATGAGTAATATATGATATGACAATAATAATTATATCAATACCAGTATTTTCTGTGTTACTGATTCTCAGAGCTACAATTTGGCTATTTATAAATATTTAATTGAGTATGGTCTGATATAGCTTTATAGAATTAGAACTGTGGGTCAGTTACCAGCAGATGTCAGTGTAGTCGTGGAAACAACCTTTCGTATATTATTTTATTATTGTGGCAGTTGCTTTTCAGATAATTTTGCTTGTAATCATAAGGAATTTGTCTTAGCGGTAATAATGAAGAAATTAAATACTTGTCGTAAGCATTCTGGAATGTTAGTTCATTGAAAAGCAAAAACGTTTCAGTCTGGATTCGATTCATTCTTTACCCAAAGATTTAGGATTTTGGGTTGGACTTACTGATGTTAAGATGTTAAAAGTAGAGAGTTACCAGAACTTTGAAAAATATATGGATTGTTTCAACACAATAAATCATGTACAGTATTTGTACAGTGTATAAGTACAGTATTCTTGCAACTAATGCACCACAAACGTATTTCAGTTTTTGTTGTTTGTGCTGTCCATTTTAACATTTTATCTTGGCGCATTGGTTTTGTCGATAATACAGTGTTTCTTCCTCATTGGACCGGGCAGAATAATTTTGCATGCAGTCGTAGATATAGCCATGTCATATTTAACCCTCCAACTCAGTAGGTGGCAGTAATAATGACAAGCATTCATGATGAATACAGCGTGGCTGCTTTCACACTCCACAACAGTAGATGGCGATAATGCAACTTCTGGTAGGTTGGCCAGCCGTCTCATTCGGGCTACACTGTAAAACGCGTGGTTGGTAGTTTGAAGTAGTTTATGATAATGTGAGTAACTTTTATCATATACAATGTTATGAATTTAATACTGTCTACCTAAATGTGTACGGGATCATTTCATAGTCGTTTCTCTCGCCAGATTGGATCTCTAGCTGCTAGCAAGTAGTTTTTATTTTTTAATTTAGATAACTTTCTGACAGGATCGTCAGTAAATGGAAGTTAGCGTATCTTGCCTTGTTTTTGGGTTTACAAGTAGAGGTAAAGCACAGGAATTAATTTGTAAATTAAAGGAGTGTCGTGTTGCTTGCTAACAGCTTTGGGTGTTATGTTTTGATTTGGCAATTAGACCTTTGACGAGTATATCAGAGACTGAGCCGAGCTTTCTAAAAGCTACCATTGCTGATGCACAGTGTTATTATTGCTATCGCTACTTAGCTGTTGCAAAATAACTTCACCTTGTATCGTTATTGACAGACTAGTCCTCAAAGATTCTGAGTAGGTGATGTAGCTAGCTGCCTAAACTTCCATACTAGAATTATTTTTTCATCAAGCTGACGGACCAAGAAAAAGACTGATTGTGGCGTGCCGAAAGAATGGACGAACCTGCAAGTTATGAGCGACTTGTATACAAAAACGCATCAGTTTACCACTATATGAAGATTCACTTGTAAGTATAAGATCAGTCTTTTAATTGCATATCTTCATATACAATATTGTGAGTATAATGCGTTGAAATCATGTCTGCACAGGATATTGGACAACAAAGTCGTAAAGCTCAACGCTGCCCAGTTTAAACAGTTGATCGTAAACGCTCTCAAGGAACTTTATGGAGAGGTAAAAATTCATAACTAACCCACCTAGCCTGCATTTAATTGATCATCTACTAGCGATGTGTATTTTCAGTTAATGTAAACGGCCAACAAGCCGTTTGCCGTTAGTTATGATTTCGCACCCCTACTCTGAACTTTTTACATTTTGTAGATTGGCGCTGCCTTTCCTTTCGATGTTTTAAAATACGAAGAAAGTACCCTGACGGCAGTACTCCGGGTTTACAACAGGTACTCTGATGTGACTGGTGACTTGTCTCTGAATTTTATCATGTGGGTTGTACCTCCTGGCTGCTGTCCTTGATCTTGCACCATGTTGAAGCAAATATATATTTGTCAGCTGAAAGTCGTTTTTCCTTCTATTTACTATTGTTAGACTGGGATGGGGATGTGTAAGAATGAAGCTGGGCTATTTTGCCTGTCATTGAAAGTTTTAGCAGTCAGTGCCATAACTGTTAGATGGAATGTAGGTTTTAGATTGGACGATAATTTTGTGACTCCTCCTGAAACGTTTACATAAATCATATAATCCCACTCCAGTGGCTTGGTGAAGCTGTGGAGTGCCCTGACGTTACTCGGATCCTGCAGTGGTGAACCGTGTGCCGTTCGAGTAGCACAGGTACATTACCTCAAAAATCCAGGTTTGAAGCTTCCTACAGCACCATTCTTCTGGCATGGTGGTACACGGTGTAAACTCAGGGTGGTTTTGTCATTGCACCTTAGTGTAAGTTAGTTGGTATGTATGCCGTTCAGGCCCAGTTGGAAGCAGTGAAAATACTTCCATCAGCATATGATTGCAACATGCAAAGTTCCCCATCATTTACATTATTGACAGGGACAGTGTAAATTGATTTACACAGCAGTAAACGGAATGCTTACTTCTGCAGAAATTTGTGAAATTTTCAAACGAGTTTTTGTTGTATTGCAAATAATGAAATATGTGTATGTACAAAATTAATGAGTTCATATTGTTGACCAAGAAAGATGGAGTCCTTGAATGCAGGATGCTTTGATTTTTTTTGTGATGTTTTTACTTTGATATGCAAAAACATGACTTAACTACATTGTTAAACCACATCCTCACTCAGTAGTACAGCAATAACACTTACCTCTATCTTCTGTAGGTTTCACCATATCTGCTGGCTTTATCAGGCAACAGCAGAGAACTCGAGCTGGACTGATACTTTGTTTGCCACCTCAGTGAATACAGGTGCACGACCAGTTACCGTAACAGACAACGACCTGCAGTTTTGATGGGTTACCGTCACAAGCTGGTCAGCAGATGCCTGACTGGCTGGAAAAAAATACCTCCAGCAGCCTGACTTTTTACATTTTTTTTTTTGAATTTTTTTTTTATGCTAGACTTTATGCAAGCCATGCTGACCAAGGAATTTGGGGGGGGGGGGGGGGGGGGGGGGGGGGGGGGGGGGGGTGTGGGTTGTGTATGTAGAGATATGAAGAACACCCCCGCCCCCCCAACCCCATTTGGTGCTGATCCTTGCTAATGTCAAAAGGACTTCTGAGAAACAGCATTGTTCTGCTTGTGCTGACCGTACGGCTTCTCTTCGCTGTCCTGGAGACCAAAAGGCCCCGCGGACACAGAATGTGCCCCTCAGGAAATGGACTTTTCCTGCACCTTTGTGCTCAGCCCCCCCCCCCCCCCCCCTTGCCCTGGATGGCGCTGGCAGAAGAGTGCAGTGAGAATGGGCAGTTTAGCGCCGGCCTTCATTCAGTTTCCTGGTCCTGACACAGCTTTAAATGTAAGAGGATGGGAACGGTCACGGTACCAGAGGTCAATCACGCAGTACAGCGGTCATTCTCTCCTCTGTTCCTGGAGTATGTTTGTTTTCATTCCAAAATGAATCCCCTTTGTAAGAAGAGCAGTCAGTTGTTTTTACTTTGACCTTTTTAATATCTAATTTCTTTATGCTGAATGATGTCAGGACCAATCCCTTACAAAGAATGAGTATTCCAGATGAAGTAATTGGTCAGGTTGTATTGTCTGGCTTTCATTTTTTATGTGCTGCGGGAAACAATTAGTTTTGAAAGAAGTTACGTCTTGTACTGGTTAATTGATCAGAAACTACGGTAGGAAATCCTAACTTCTGAAAGTGTGTTCACTTGGTCATTCAAAACAAACCATTTTAGCAAGTGCAAGTGAGACAAACTGGCATTGTTTAAAATTTGTTTCAGGACACAGTTATGGAACATAAGCACATTTCCAACAACCATAATAAATGAAGAGATTTGTGGGATCAAAAACTAGCATGCACAGGGATACTCCAGGACAAGGATTGAGAACTGCTGGTTTCAACTCTCAAAGAAAGTAGAATACCATTCCAAAGCTGAGCTCTGTATCTGTCCTTTTATTTTGTTGCTGCACACCTACTATGTAATTTTTGTAATTAATAAATGTATTTATTACAAATGGTTTTTTTTTTCAGATATTGTTCAAACTTTATTTTAAAACTGCTTAATTTTACAGCACTGACATTTTTAAAATTGTATTTCTGATTTATTTATTGTGAAGTTATTTGCTGTTGTGATCTTGCACACCAGCTCAGGTTCTTTTGTTTCCATTGATTACTGCAGCATTCTGGGTCTGCTACAGTATCTGTGGCCACATATTTGGGCGCTGTTGTAATAAGTAATTGGATAAGAGAACTAAATAATGTTACAGAAATATGATGAATATTTGAAACAAACATTCATTTTGAATGGTTTCACTGCATCTGTTGAACTTTTTTCTATTTTACTTTTTTATGGAGAAAGTAGCTGATCTTCCAGTTCTCCATCACTTGAAATTGGAAGGCCCTATCAGGTGGTTCTGCACTGTTGCTCATTGTGACATTCTTTTCATAACATGTACTGCTTCACATTGATTATTGTACCACAGATATAAACCATTGGATCAAGCATGGTTAATGTGTTTCCAAACTGCTTGTTGTACACATTCTGCCTCAGATACTGGAAGTTATTCCACACCAAATAATGCAAGGATGATTCACTTTATATTATCCAACTGTGGCTACAAGAACAAGATTAAATCTCACTGTAGTGAGAACAAATCAACTGCTACATTGGACAGATGATATAATTCATCAAACAGCTGGGTCCATTAACGTCTGGAAAGTATAAAGTCAAAGATGGATTTCCTTACTTTAATTTCTGCTAAATTGTGTACAGTACTTATTCTTTTGACGTGCATTCTGTTGGTTGTCCACTAGGTGTCTCTGTTGACATTGTACTTGTGTTGATTATGATACTAACTAAGCTCTCCACCGTTTGAGAATAAATGGAAGTGATGCTATTCATCTATTTAGTTACATAGTGCTGCTTAACCCGAGAATAGCAAAATATGGTGGAGAATCTTCAAAAATGGTCAACTCCGTGAATTATCCTGTGAGAACTATCACATTTTGCAGAACTAGGTCAGTCTTATTTGAATAGGAATCAAAGGATTTCTTTCCTCAACCTTGTAACAAGTGTGATAGTTTTCTCAAAAACCAAAGGAACCAGCTTTGGGGAACTTCATTTGATAATTTCACACTTTTTTTTTTTTTACATAACTTACAAATAGATCTGGCTACCTAGATTTAGTCCTCCATAATCAATTTGACATCTTCATGCTATTTGAATATTTATTTAAATATTCATATTTGAATTTTTTGGTCTCAGGACATGTTCAGTTTTAACTTTTAAAATCTTCTGTGCATACAAGATAAGTTACTGAATACAACAAGTGAGAATTATATTTTAAACAAATAAAAATTAATAAAGAATGAATAAAATAATAATAGACCAGCTTTTTTTTTTTTTTTTAAAAAAAGAAAAAAGGTGTTTTATTGGTTTATGGCAAGGTGCGATAATAAGCAACTAATGTATTTAAACATTCATACACGGTACATTTTGATTCTTGTACACGGTGTGTAATTGTGGCAAGTAAGTGGATAAACTGCATTGTTGCAAGGTCATGAACTTCACATGCAAACCTACCGCAGGTCAAACTGGGGTTGTAAGTTCTTGCAAAATGGTGATTTGACTTCAGTAACAATTAGGTTCTAATTTTCTAATTTAATTCTAATGTCTTTCCTCTACAACACACCTTCTAGAGAAACAAATCAGAACCGTGACACTTCTCCTTTGATAGAAATCACCTTTCAAACAAATACTCAGGCTTCTCATGGGGTTTTGCTTTATAGTGTTATTGTTTGGGTTTCCCGTTTTTTTTCCCTTCCATTTTCTCTAATTTGACCTGTCTGCTCGATTTCTTGATGTGTGTACACATCGAGAAAACACCAGAGACTCTTGCATTGCAGTCAAGAAATATTTTTTGATGGAATCTCAGATGGTCCTACTACAGTAGACACCTCATTTAACTTTTGGTCTGGTTACGTGTTTCCGCTCGTGGCCAAGGAAACGCGCAGACATACACTTACCTCAAAATAGGCTGACAGGCACTAGCGAGCTAGCCACCACTGGGGCAGTGCTCAGGAAACTGCACTGGTCTGTCCGTCCGTCTACCCGGTGACAAGTCATAGATCACACAGCTCATCCTGTCACTGTGCGGAGGCTGCTCCACTTTCTGCGGCGATACAGTGAATTTCACGACACCAGCGTTAATCGACAAGGCTACTGTTTACCATACGTTTCCCAGCCTGAACGCCGGAATGGCGTTCATGGAGAAGCAGTCTGCGGGGAAGATCCTGTTGGACGACACCGTGGCGCTGACAGCTGTAATCGAAGCGAGCCAGAGTCTGCACTCCCACACAGTAAGCGACCGAGTCGGCAGCAAGACGATAGTGGATCGCGGGGATTTGGATGTCATGGTGGCGGGCCTCTTGTTGATTACATTAGTTTCCATTTTAGCTTATGTATCAACAGTCGCTAACTAGCTAGTTATTAGCTGTGCCTAAAATTTCATAGATGGCAAGACTGCGTTGGCTAATATAGCATTAGTTGTGTACGTCGTTTGCCACTTGGCTAGGCGGTATAGCTTATGGTAATGAGACTGATAGCTAGCGCTAACAAACTGCACATTCTGTAGACAGTGCGCAGGCAAGAAATGTGCTTTATAAAAGACACGTTTATGATACGGTCGCTAGCTAGCAACCATTATCAAGCCGGCTGGCGCAACATTAGCTCGGATAACGATATGGATGAAATAAAGTTAACCGCCCGGTTAACATTTTCTGACATATTTTGTGTCAGCACGTCAGCCTCCCAGATATTGAATTGTGACTAGCCATACTAACTGCTCATGCTATCTGGTAGTTATCGCTCGCAAATAACCCTTCTACCTTATATTGAATAGTTATATAGCTATCTAGGTGTGTTAACTTTGCTGTCCAGCAGCTAGCCCAATGACTTGGCTCCAGACAGGATGGATAGCTAGCGCCACCTACCACAATAGCAACATCATTCCTATGATATCTACCTACATTTTGCCCTTACATCAGGTTTTGCCAGCAAATTATTTCGAAATCTGTTCGTTACGAAATATCGAACTGGTTTACCTCAAACGTTAGATAGAAAGCTAGAGCTATCCTGCCACCACAACAGTCTTGGCTAACGGTAGTTTACCGTTATATTGCGAAAATATCATGATGGCCAGCAGAACAATTACAAGTTCACTGTCGCTACACCAAAAACACGTTACCTACAGTGGTCATCCAGAATTTACCTATGTTTTTGTAATACTAGCTACTAGCTTGCAATAGAAAAAGCTGTCTGTTCGGAAGCATCTGTTGTAAAGTATTCCAGTCGTAGCACTACCTAGCTAACCAGCCATTCTTACTGGGTGCTGTGTCTGGACCACACGGCTTAACGTTACAGTAACTGTGCTGTGTTACAACTGCTTTGTAACACCCAAACAAGTCGTTTGTTTTTGGATACTTTGCGACACATGACGCGGGCTAAGGGGTAGCTAACCAGCTTCCTCACAAAATCAAATGGACGTGACTTTGAACCTTGACACGCACTTGGTCTGGTTCAGTGCGATTCTCACGATTCGAAGTGTTTGTTAAACATGCTGGTGTTAAACAATTCGGCAAGACAGGAAACCGAACCATTTTTATGTTCATTTGTATGGGTCTGTGGGTTGAAAATCTTTTTGAAGCCGTCCCGTAATTAGTGTGATAGTTGTGTAGACAAATAAGTGTAGACAAATAAACCAAAATAGCCACACAATAACTTAACGTTCCATTTATTTAGTCGATTAGACACGAACCCGTTAGAATAACCAAAAAAATACCCCAACTTGGATGTGGTTTTGGATCAACCGTGAAAACAAGGTTGGCAAATAGTAGGGTAATTTAACAGAAACTTCCTGTGTTGTAAACGAGGAGGAACATGTTGAAATTTAAGAGAATGGATCTACTGTGCATGATTGTATAGGCTAGATTTTTCTGGAATTCCCACAGATACGTCAACCCCCCCCCCCCCTTTCCCATTCAAAACCGTTTGTGCTCCCTCTGTCAGCTGAAATGTCAGTTTCATTTACGTCGATGTTGGAGAATTTCTGTTTAGTCATGTATTTAAACACAAAGGCATAAAATAAGCAAGCAGTCCAGCCCTTGCCGTACGCTGTGAAATATCCCTCAGCAACTGCTGGTTTTATGCGTTGTTTTGAACATATACCCCTGTTGATTGCTGTATACTTGCTCATATAAATTCATTATTAGTGACAAAGCTAATTACGAAGTGGACGTTTTGCCAACAATATGACGCTGTCAATTTTGCACGAATGTTTTGGGCATGTCAGCAAAGATCCCTTCCCGTAAAAATTACACTGAAGCTTGGGAAGGGAAAGTGAAATCCAAGCTTATTTATTTATTTATTTAGTGTGTGTATGTATGTGTGTGTGTGTGTATGAGAGAGAGAGTGTGAGTGAAGCGCTTCTTTTTGTAGACAAGAATAAATCACTGTTGGCCTGTAGAAACAACAGCGTAGTGTAAGAACTCATTGTACACACATAAATTCTGTTTGTAGATTGATAAAATATCTTTCCTCTGTGTGATGTTATCTGCAAAGGATTTCACAGTCATAATCCTCTAGAACTTTTGCTTTTTTTCTGTTTCTGTCTTAAATCAGTGTGGGGTGATGATATTATTTTGACAGCAGTTTGATTTGCACTCTGTGACTGAGCCATAAGGCCTGCGTTGAATTGCTTTGTCCGCAGAATTTACTCCATTATGTTAATTATTTATCCCAGTTTATGCCCGTGTGTCGTGCTTGAATGTCCATGAAAAATGTCAAATGGCCACATTAACAATGGTCGCAATGAATCAAGCAATGTGTTGTGTGTCTCTTTCAGTCTGTTGCATTGCGTTTAAATGTAGCTGTAAAGAACTAATAATGCGGTGTTGTTTGCTAGCAATTTTCTAGTGCTTCCTGCGTAAACAGCCCGGTACACAGTGGTGTCACAGGGTTAACAGATCCGATTTAAGATAGACCTTTGGACCATCTTATGTAGAATAACCACCACCCCCCCCCCCCCCCCCCCAACCCCAACCCCAACCCGGCGTTTGCTTGCTGTAATAAGGCAGAGTGAAGCAGAGGTCTATATTCCCTCTAATCGCTGATCACAAGACTAGCGAATCACTTTGATAGCGTTAAACATGATGCAAAAACACCCCAAAAGTTGAGACAGCTGACATTCTTTACACATGGTGTTTTATAACAAGCGTTTAGTTTGGCAGCGAACGGAAAGGCCGTTCTGTGTTCTGTACTTACTGAGTGTCCCCCGTTTTCAGTTTTTTTTTTTTTTTCTGAAAAATTTTGCAGATTTTATAAGCAAGCTCGAGATAGCGATGTGCGCAGTCAGTCGCTTCATCATCATCATAAACAAATCACATGATGCTAAATCACATGTTGGATGAGACTGTATTATACAGCAGGCGGTGGAATTCAAATGGTAAAAAAAAAAAAAACAAACAAAACTTTCAAACCACTAAAATGACTGAAGGCATTATCTTTCTATCTTTCCTTTTTTGTCAAACAGGAATACATTATCCGTGTTCAGAGGGGTGTCTCTCAAGACAACAGCTGGCAGGTAAAGAAATCTGTTTTGGTTGGCAAAGAAAAATCACGTTGGCCTAACTTAATTAAATCACAGTATTACTCCGCTACTCAATTTAGCAAAATGATCCTCAATCTTGGTCGTGTAGAGCTGCAGGGTTTGCAGTTTTCTATTATATTTTATATTTTTCTATTTTTTTTTTTTCTAATCAGAGCAGTTAGTTATATAGTGGTAGGTCTCTTTAGGTGTCCTGTTTTGGGGATGAACTTAAGGACTTAAGGTGACAACGAAAAGCAGTACCCCTTGTGTTGGTCTCCAGGGCCAGGATTGAGGACCAGTTGATTCAGCTTTTCGAAGGCTATACAGCACACAGTTTTCCCGAGTGACTTGCATCCTAGCTCTTGTATTAAATATTATCCATTCATATGGCTGGATATGAGCTGAAATAATTCAGTTTAACCGCCTTGTTCAAGGGCACTAGGCCATCCCCCAGGTAAGAACCAAGCTTGTGGCTTTCTAGTTTCTAGCTGCAGTTCCCTAATTGGTACACCACAGTACCGTTTGCTATTCACTGGATTATTCAGAATATCCAGAGGTCCTTTCATTTTCCTGTTAGGCATTTCCTTCTGAAAGATTTTTCTTTTTCGTTTACCCTGTAGAATTTCTGATCATTTTATTTTCCGTCATTTTTCAGGTCATAAGGAGATACAGTGACTTTGACATGCTGAACAATAGTTTGCTGGTGAGTGCACTATTTGCAGTAATGTCCCTTTCTGCTTTTGCTTCAGCTTCCTTGTAGGCACCATGGATTTAATTAAAACCCCCTTCCAAAATGTGTATGCATGTGTTTATTTTTCATAAGATAATTCATTGCTATAGATTTGTCAAAGAATTTCCGATGTAGCAGTCATTTTGTGCCACAGAGGTGAACGCAGTAGTCATGAGATTTGCTTATTATTGAAACAAAGGCCTCAGAATGTATTTCACTGCATGGTAACCCACTGCACCTTATTCTGCCAATCAGATCTCTGGGATCAACCTCCCCCTTCCACCCAAGAAGCTGATTGGTAACATGGACAGGGAGTTCATCGCTGAGAGGCAGAAGGGCTTGCAGACCTACCTAAACTTCATCACAGCGCATCACATCCTCTGCACCTCTGAGCTCGTCAAGAAGTTTCTCGACATCAACAACTACTCCGCCAACTACACAGGTGTGAGGGAGGGAGGGGGGAGGGGCACGGACTAGATTCGCGGTTAGATTTCGAGTGCATGAAAATTCTGAGGGTATGGAGCTCAAATCTGGTGCTGCACAAATGGGCAAGGAGTAAAAAAAAAAAAAAAAAAAAAAAAAAAAAAGCCCAGTATCTGTTGCTGGATTTCCAGCCAACTTGTATTCAAAATCATTCAACTGTCCCAGTCATTTACATAGTTCAATATTTTCTTATACTTCCTGATAAGCTTACAAGTGACAGACTGATATTTAGCCCCTGTATGAGACATTCTATTGTGCTCTAATCTAGTGATTAGACCACAGTAGTAGTGGCCTGCTTGCTAATTAGCTAATGCTGGCAGGGTAATTTTGGGAAAATATAAACCTGTATATATACACCCGTCCCTCCTGGGATGGAGTTACCCATCCATTTAGAGAAGGGGTAGTTTTATTGGGATAGACAGTCCACACGTTCCCATGTATTGACTAATTTAAGATAAATTGGGAAATGGGTTCACTCTGCTGTCTCAGTGAATGCCCGGTACTGTGATTAGCTACTCTTGTGCAGGCATGTAAGACACATTTATGAATGCGATGAGTAGATGTGACATCCTTCTTTCAGTCACATGTTGAACAGAGGTGTGTTTTGTTTTCTCTTATACATTTTTTTGTTTGTTTTTTGCAGATTGTTAAATTGTAAAATGATGTTTCTCAAGTTTACAGCTTTTCTGTTCAGTCTTTTCTGGTTTTTCATCATCCATGTGTCTCCTCTTCTTCTGCAGAAATAGCCTTGCAGCAGGTTTCCATGTTCTTCAGGTCTGACCCTAAATGGGAAGTGGTGGAGCCACTGAAAGACATTGGTGTGTGAACCATTCTGTACCTTTGCTTCTCAGTTTGCCTAACTCGTCCTGAAGCTTAAGTCGTCTTAAACTTTCCTCAACACAATGTCCAAGGGCAGAGTCCGACCATATCTTACTTAACATGCCATTTCACCGTAGTCTTAAAATTCATTTTGAAAAGTTATTCATTCCTAATAACGCAGTCTGGTTTTAGATCCTTTTGTGTTTTCCTAACTTGCTCCAGGCTGTGCAATGCTCAGTGCTGAGCCCAGAAAACCTTGCTCTTGGTCTCTTGCTCTCTTAGCGGATTGCAGCAAATTGCATTTTCAAATTGCATTGCTCTTAGTCATGGTTTACATGCCATCCCTGATCCCTTTAATGTATAGATATAGGGGCCAAACTTTCTGCCAACCTGCAGATATAGTCTATGCTTTGGCTGTTCAAGTCTGTCTGTATCGTACTGAGAAGAAGTTCTGTATGCAGTGTGTTCGTTTCATGTTTGTAACCCGTAAAAATGTCTCCTTGCATTGTCCCTGATAAATAAATGGATAAGTAAATAACACACAACAGAACAAGATACTAAGCTTTTAGCATATCCGCTAAGTTTAAAAAAAAAAAATGGAAGTGAAGGGCAAGTGAAGTATTCTGTTCAGTTCATCTTGTTCTCAATAAAGAGGTGAAACCAGGTTGTGGTTTTATGTAAAACACCAGCAGAGAGACCATAACAGCTGTTTCCACCCTGTCACAGCTGTGTGTGGAAGAAGTATGAGGCAAAACTCACTTTCCCTGCCTCTTTTAACTGCTGTTTGTGTGGAGACGTTTGCCCTGCTTCCTAGCTCAGTGGAGCCTATCTGAGTTAAAGAGCCACCAAGATTATATCTGGACATAACTCTAATAATAATAATAATAATAATCATCATCATAATAAAAAAAAGTTTGGGTTAATTTCCTGTGCCTTTGTTTTCTCATAATGGAAATGAATGTCATCAAAGCGTAAAATGAAATAGCTTCTTAGCATACCACTGGAAATGGCAGCAATACTGATTAATGTTAAGTTAATAGGACCATAAAATAGTTTCATGAAATAAAATATGAATTATCTTATATGTTAGCTATTAATTAAAAAAAAACCTGGAAAGGCTGTGTGCTTTTCCAGTAACAATCATTCATAAAAAAAAAAAAACAATGTTTTATTTTGTTACCCTTTAATTGTCTCGAATAAAAAAAAATGTTGCTGTGTGTTTCCTATTAATGATCAAACTGGTTTCTGTTGGCAGAGATGCGGCTCTGCCTATCTGTACGTTTACTGGTAAAACGAAACTTACTAGGGCCTACTTTTACCGTATTTCTCAGAATAGTGGGGCAGAACATTTTTGAATACCAAAATATGGAGGAGAAAATGGACTAACTGATAACAGTGATAAATCACAGCATGCTGTCAGTCTAGAGCATGTAGGTTCAAATTCGGGGAATTTTTAATGGAGCACATATTACCTAACCACAAATATGGAACTTCAAAGAAAACCGTGCACCTATGACTGAGGTCACTTTTATCACTCTGTGTGTTACAGGTTGGAGGATACGAAAGAGGTACTTTTTAATCAAAAACAAAGATCAGCCCAAGGAACGGCAGGTCTTAAGCTGGGTGAGTTATCCTACACATTCTATGCGGTTCATTCTAAGTTCTCAGGCAAGTAGGCAAGTAAGGATGAAGGTCCTGCTGATGTGTGAAATCCAGGGAGACTGAACTTCCCTCCCCTCGCTTTACGTAACCGCTGTGTTCGCCATCGGTCTCGCTCCTAATCATTGCATCCGTTTGAGCTTCGTCCTTGTGCCGTGCTTAGTGAAAGCACGAGGTTACACTTCACTTCAGGGCCAGTCTCTTCCCCGCTTGTCAAAAAAAAAAAAAAAAAAGCAAAAAGTATGTATTGATCATCTGTCTTCAGTTTTATGCTCAGCTGAATAGACTTACATAATAGAGACTTTACAGATGATGATATGTGCGAGGCCATTTTGTCTAAGAATAGCAGGAGGGAAAGCAACATGATCGCGTCCATTGTATGGTGCTCAGAACGTGTGTTTTATGTGCTTTTTCTGTACATCAAAAGAACCCAAAGTTCCATTGTGCAGAAACATCAGAGACTGTACTGTGCATGGACAAAAGGAGGGGGGGGTGGTCAGTTTCAATTCAAAGGAAACGAAAGACATGATGCAGTGGAGGTAGAGTGGGGTAAAACTAACATCAACAATGAGGTATTGGGTTATAGTGTGTGTGTGCGCGCGCGTGCTCGCTCGTGTGAGAAGATGTGAGTGGACATGTGTCTGTCCGTGTGTGTGCGTGTGTGTGTGTGTGCCTGCGCGAGTGAGAGGGTGTGAGTGGCCATGTGTCTGTCCGTGTGTGTGTATGTGTGTGTGTGTGTGTGTGTGTGTGCGCGTGCACGAGTGAGAGGGTGTAAGTGGACATGTGTCTGTCCGTGTGTATTGTGTGTTGTGTGTCTCTGTGTTGTGTGTCTGTGTGTGTGTGTTGCGTGTGTGTGTGTGTGTGTTTTTGGGAGAGTAGGTGATTCAAATACAGTTCAGGTGGAATAAGGGAAATGAAAAAAGGGGGAAATGATTGATAATGAAACACTGAGAGTATTTCTTCTCTTTTGCTTTTTGTAGGTGGATCTGGGTCCCGATAAATTCCTGTCCGACAAGGACCTGCAGTCTGCGATGAAGCTTCTCCCTACGGTGTCTGTAAGTGCCTGTGACTCCCCGCCTTTCGCCTTTAGGGTTGCTTTCCTAAATTAATTCTGACACTTTTGGCCAGAATCAGGGGAAAGCTATTTCTCTGTTTTAAGGGCAGCAAAGTACTGTAATGGTTTGGGAACTGGGCTTGTAACTCAGAGTTTGAATTGAATTCCTTTTGGTGAAGGGAATGCAATATGAAAAAGTAACAGCTCTGCGCTCATGTAGGATAAACTAGGACATGATTTGCTCTCATTGCTGTCATTGTGTGCTGACAAACATGTCATAATGGTTGGGTGTCATCAGCACTGCTATCAGACTCATCAGGATAGAAGTGTTATGTAGAACGGTGTCGCATAATAGCCATGTTAGTCTGATAGGTTTTTAATGGTTTTATGTATCCTTCATTTAACCATGAGAATGCACCGTTGAGATTGTCATCTCTACTTCAAGGAGGAGGGGTGTAAACAGATGGCCCCACTTCCAGAGATGTTACATGAAAGACCTGGGAACTGCCAGAATGACAATATGATTATAGTTCATTCATTATAGGCCTTCGGGTGGCTCATGCAGCGAGACGTTTTGTCTGGGAAAAGCACATGACCCCTGTGTGAGTCTTTTCACTCTCTGGTGGCCTCCACTGGTCCACCAGGTGCCTGCAGATGCACAATCCGAGAATACGCAGATCTTGTCATTCTCCAACCGCATATATGTAATTGGTGGTGCATCTGCAGTGTGAAAAGAAGCAAGCGCTTTTCCTCATGTGAATCGGAGGACTCGTCAGGGTCAGATTCCTGTTAACATTAACCTGTGAGCCACGATCCAAAGCAGCGGCCTTTAAACCATCATGTATCATGGAGGGCTGTGTTGGTTTTCAGCGCAATTGATTACCACTGGCTTAATTAATTCAGTCTCTCTTAAAGTTGTAAGTACTCTGTATTAAAAACAAACAGACAACAAACAAGCTAACACAAGTAACAAATGTTACTTTGTAGTCTTTGCAATCTATCCAAAAGTGACTCTCTTTGAAGTATGGAATGGAAGAAGAAGGAAGGTTTAATGACCGCAGCATTTTTTCTGTGGCGTACCTACCCCTTTAACGCTTCATTGCTGTATCTCAACACGAGGTCTCAAAAGCGCACCCCCCCCGCCCCAACACACACGCACACTGAATCATCTGATCTTAGGCATTCCACAGTGAGATAGCCCCACGGAGATTAAACTCATTCCTGGAGCATGTGAGCGCTGCAGTCAGACACCAGCTCACCTCTGACATGACAGGAGGCAGGGTGGAGGGTGGAGGGTGGAGCCGCCTCCATTCTGGTGCAGAGGTGTTTCCCAGGCTTACTCATGGGGACCAGCGAAATGATGCCAACATGTGTGGGTGGAGTTTTACAATGGCTTACAATGCTTAAATTTTCAGCTACATGTCACATCCTGAAGTATGAAAGTGGCTCTGCGCTACAGTACACGCCTGATAAATCATTGACGTGCCTGTGAAAGTATGAAGACGTTGGCTGCAGAAAAGTCTATTTGTTAGGACTTCCTCTTGACATGATATCCCATGTGCTGTGATATGCGTGTTTTTGTTGTTTTTTTTTCTATTGCATTTCTGCGTTGCGTTCCTGATGTGACGTAGCTGTTCTGTAAAATAGAAGTGGAAGAGCTGATCTATGACATTGGGCAGCAGTGGCGTAAGCCCAAAGATCAAACTCCAGTTACATGTGCTGTAACTGAGCAGGGGTGGCCTGTGCATGGAAGGAATGTTTTATTATTTTTTTTAATGTACCAATTTTCATATTGAAAGAAAGGCAAACAACAGAACATAAAAGAACATTGCAAACAAAACACAATATATGCAATGGAAGAGAAAAAACCCCAAAAGCCTTGTAAAATAACACCCCACCACCCCCCACCCCGCCCCCTTAGATGAAGAGTTTATTTCAGACAGCTGATGGTACAGACTCAGTAAATGACTAGGAATAGCCATGGTCATAGTTACTGGTCCAAATCACTGAGTAATTGGTACTTCACAGTAGCGTTTTTCTGGTTTTTGACTTTTGGGTCAGTCCTCACTCCCGCATCACTAAACGCGCATCGCCTGCCGCGCGGAGTTCCCAAGGCGCCGTTGTCCATCCCGTCAGTTTGGCGGCTGCGTTCACTGATCCGTGCCACGACCACGTCTCTTCCCATGATTCCTGGGACCTCGCCTTCAGCGCTGCGGGGGGAAGTGGGGGGGGAAGGGGGGAGGGGGAGACCTCATGACTCAATTATCACTGAGATAGAAAACACAAAAACAAGCTTGGCACACAAAGGGATAATTCATGTTCCCTTTCAGCTGAGTTTCTTCAGTAAACAGATTTTTTTTTGGCCTAAATCAGATGTTTAAAGGAAATGAATAAATAACTTGTATAAAAAAAAGGTCACTGTTGAATTGAGGCTGTGATAGCAATGTGGCAAATATTACATAATTTATGTTTTTTACCAGAGACGGGTGAACTTGATCCTGCAGGGCCAGCTTGTAGGACTTTTTTTTTCTGCCAGTTAACCTGCTTCGATTAGCCTGTTGGCTGCAGACACCTTTGCTGGTGTATTTGTGTATTAGGCCTTAGTAAAACATCATGTATGTGGACATGAGATCACTCTTTGGTTGTCTGTCATGAGGTTACGGTGACAGCCTAGTGTAATGGAAAGGGAACTATGCTTATAACAGGAAGTTTGCAGGTTTGATTCCCAGGCAGGGCACTGCTGTTTTACCTTTGAGGAAGGTAATTCACCTGGACTGCCTCTGTAAACAAAAAAAAAAAGATGGCCCAAATGTTATTAAGAAATTGTTCCCATGTCCTCATATATAGCCTTTGTCCTATGGCCCAATTTTGCATACATGTGAATCTGCATTGGCATTTTGGCATCGAGGAAACATGGCAGATCATGTAAATGATTGAGCCAGTTTACATTATTTTTACATTACTGTCATTTAGTCCAAAGCGACTTACAGTTAATTTTGCTAACCAAGGGCCAATCCCCCCTGCAAGCAATGTGGGGTTAAGGGCCTTGCTCAAGGGCCCAACAGCAATGGTGTTCTTTGCTGTGGCTGGACTGGGACTTGAACCACCAACCTCAGGGGTCCTAGTCATGTACCACTAGGCTATAGGCTGCCAGTTTAAATAAAGATGGAGCGCAGAAGTTGGCAAAAACTGCCAGAAATGGCCACCACCCTCATCGCCCAGACCAGTCAAAATCAAAATCGTCTCTTTTTATAGCTCTGTTGCGGGGTTGAGTTCAGTCCTCAGTGTGACCAGTGGACGAAGTGAAGTTTTATGTCATCTTCTTCCTCTTCTTTGTCCTGTAGAATTCGTACATTTGCCCAGTCACCTTCGCCACCACCAGCGAATCCTCTGCACTCGTCATCCGAACGTACAATGAGAAAGGCACGCTCAGGGATTACATATGTAAGGTACTGTACGATGCCCGTGTGTGAAGTGTGACAGCAGGGGATTGGTGCAGTATTGTATCACAGCTGAGAATTTATTTTATGTATTTTGTATCAGGTGGAAAAATAAGATTCTAAAATCCCTCATGAGTCGAGTCTTGGATTTTAAAATCTCCAAAAATTGTGTTTTCCTCTTTTTTTTTTTTTTTTTGTTTGTTTGTTTCGTTCCCCCCTCCCTCTGTCATTCACAGCACAGTAAGGCTGTAATTTGGTTTGGATGAGGGTCACACTCGTTCACTTTGGCGTTCCGCTCAGAAAGAAATAGTGTAATGAAATCTGCACATTTATGCCTCTGGATTAGGAAATAAAAACTAAGGAATGAGCTCTGAACGTTAAAATCTATTTTCAGATTTTCTAAAAAAAAAAATCAACTGCACCTTAATTACTCCATCAGAACTGTATCCAAAAATGGACACGGAACACGGGGTCATGTTTTTGCTGAATTCGCCGTGGTCTCCATGTCTTGTGTTGAAGGTGAAACCGAAAGAGCCCTTCTTGAAGAAGTACTGTAACCCAAAGAAAATCCAGGGCCTGGAACTTCATCTGATCAGGTCGTATGGACGACAGATCTTGGAGGTACGACAGCGTCAACGTCTCTGACTCTGCCTTAGAGTTGCAGTTCTCTCCTGCTCGACTAAGCCGTGGGATTTATCTGTGTATTATATCCTGTCCACTGAGGAGTCTGTGGACAGGATATAATACACAGATGTAATAAACCCCCCCCACACACTGGGACTGGGTTGACCCGAGGTTGTCTACAAAGTTCTAATGTTGCATGAGCACCCCCTAGTGGCTGAAAATTAATCTACAGGTTATATAATCTACAAGTCTTCAACCAGCGACTTGTGGAGTGCTCTTCTTGATTTACAGTGTGGTTTTTTTTTATTCTTACATAGTCTTTAGCTCATGGGTGAGTGTGAAGGAGGAGTGGACACGCTTCAGGTCCAAATTTTGCACCTGGCACAGGGATTGCAGCAGCGGGGGAATAAATTGGGGTTACAACGAATCTCCTTAAACGGCATCCACCTGCATTTCACAGATTTTTTTTTTTTTTTTTTCAGCCAGCTTGTAATATGGATTGTAACTGGATAGTGTTTGTATTTGTGGCCTTATTGATGGGATTGAAGGTTAAGAGTGTGGGGTATAAAAAACCATAAATACACATTGCTCTTGGCTGGCATTCATCGGCTGCTTCGGGTGAGGGCAGTGGAGCTGTATCATGTTCCAGGAAATGGACTTGTTACTCATGCAGGTCCAATTAACAGGATGGTACCTTTGTACCTTTGTGCCAGGTACTTAACCTTTAGTGCATCGGTAAGTGCACATTGAAATAAATGGGAAAAAAAGTGTATTGTCAAAATGCTAATGGTTATCCGGCTTAATGCAAGCTGTGCTAGCTTCTGAGGGATGTCCTGTCCGCTTTGGGATGGGAATTACACTTAGGACTGGGCATTCCTGATCCAAGGGGAGAGTAAAATAATAAAAAAAAAAAACTGTTTAATATTTCATCGGTATATATGGTATTGGAAAATGTCTCTTTGAAATTGCTTTATCATCCTGGCTATGTCTCTGGATACTTTAATTCCCAGCGTCAGCCTGTACTCTTTTTGGAGTGTTTCTGTCCTTATGTTGTTATTTTTTCCCCCTCTCTTGATTAGATCCTAAAATTTCTCCACGATAAAGGATTTCCTTACGGACACCTCCACGCGTCCAACGTCTTGCTGGAGGACGACACGTGCAAGCTGCTCGACATTGAGAACTCCTTACTCGGGCTCCCCTCCTACTACAGACCCTACATCACGCAGTTCAGGAAAATCAATGTAGGTATCGAGGGATTTTACTGGTGTTCTCTACTATGGAGGATGTCCCCTCACTGCTCATCACATCGCATGATTATTTCTGATAATTGAAACAAAGCAGGACTGAGCTTGGCTCACATACTGTTATTATCTTCTACATGTGCATATATACAGTATAGATATACAAACATTATAAAATGAGGTTGACTGATGCTTTTATGGGTTGGGAGAGCTTTACCTTGCTTTGAAATATATAGGCCTGTAAACCCCCTTTGAAAACATGTACTGTAAACCCCTTGATGTGAACCATGTAGGAGTGTATCCCAAAATTCCTGAGCTTACAACACTTGTAAATAGTGAATATGCTTTCTGCAGACTTCTATTAATATGTAGAAATAAGGTCCCTGTTAAAAAAAAAAAAAACAAAGCATACGCCCCTTGTAAAAATGCAGCCTAATATTTAGTCCAACATGGAATTAAAATGTTGTAACACACATCAAGACAAAGATATGTATGCTGTAACATCCTGCACTGTACCAAGGAAGTGTTATCTGGTGTGTGTATCTCACAACCCAGCTCAACCCCACCCCACCCGTGCCGCACGGTTTAGGGGACACACTGATGTAGATTACTGTGGTTTTTAATCACCTCAGACCACGGAGAGCATTGACGTCTATTCCTTCGGACACTTGTTGTATGAAATGGCCTACGGGAGACCACCAGATTCCGTGCCCATTGATCACTATCCTCCAGCGCCGTCTGCCTCTGTGGGTCAGTACCTGTAGCTTTGTCTCTTCTTGGCGGCAGTGTAGCATAATGATTAGGCAATTGGACCTGTAACTTAGCGGTTGCAGGCTCAAATCCCAGGTCGGGCTATTTGTACTACTGTGTAACTTTGAGAGGGAGGTGCTTAATCTGAATTGCTTGTTTATATCCTGCTGAATTAGTGGATGTAGTTATCAAGAAATGTAATTTTTGCTGGTTGCCTTTGAATATGATTAGGCATAATTCCAAATTAAGAGGGGAAAAAAGCAGAAAAATTATATTCAATGGCAAGTAAGGAATCCAGGTGACGTGTTTGAGAAGGTGTGTTTTGTTTTTGCTCTGTGTCACTCTCCCTCCTCCTTGGGTCTCAGTGTCCGTGCTACAGTCGATCTTGACCACTGAGGCCTGCAAAGCCGGGATGCCCACCGTCGCCCAGCTCCTGCAGACGCCGTGAGTGACCGCGACGGCTGCCATTTTGCATTCTAAAAATAACGGCGCATGCTTTTTCGCCCACCTACAAAACCTGAACGACACCCGCCTCACCCCGGCCTTCCTTTTTGTCTCCCCAGGCTGTTCAGCGATGTGACGTTGTGCAATTCGGAGAAGCTGCAGTTCAAGGTGAGAAGCGTATTTATGACTGTCTGGCACCCCTGCCCCTCCGTTCTTGCAAGTTATTTGTTACCTCGTGATGAATAACGCTTATTTGAAGAACAGCAGGAAGAGATGGTTTTAAATGCCTGCTCAAGATGGAGTTATTTCCTGTTATCACCCAAATATACGGTTTGCTGCACGAGGCTTCTCACATGCTTCTCCTCTCTGTTTAAAATGTGCAGATCACCACCAAATTAAAGGACGCTCTGAAAACCGCCAAAGAGTGCTTGGAGAGACGACTGCAAGAGGAACAGAAGATGGTCAGTAGCTCTCAGATTACATATACACCACCTTCAAGATGGTGTCTTTGCCGTCTGATCCAACGATGGCTGCATGAGCTTTTGTGACAATGAAAATAGGTGGAGATAAAATGAGCTGTCAATCAGTGGAACGTTTCAACCAATCCGAAGGTATTTCTCAGTACAACAAAGTACCTCACTGGTTGAAGTGGTAACTTGAGGAAACTAAGAGGTGCCATTAGACTTGTATCTTAAGGTAGCTCCGCCCATTTTCGGTGTCACGAAGCCTCATTTTCCCATAACTATTCTGGTTGCCTTTTAGACCAGACTGCTGGACTTCTGTGTAAAACCTTTTCCATCACATGTGATACACACATGAGAGAGACTTCTATTTCATCAGTGTGTGCAACTTCTATAACATCTGATCCATAACAGCAGCCCTCTAGTGGATTTACAATGCATTGCAACAACTTTAGGTATCTCTTAATAACCTCAATGAATAGCTATGAACTAATAGTAATTTCTTACCATTTTTGGAATGAAATTCAATTAGTTCCATTTAGAGAGGAGGTCAGGTGTTTTTTTTTTTTTTTGATTGGATCAACAAACAATTAACCTATGTGCTGCTTCCACTTTCACGCTTCAGCCAATCACCGTGCAGCTCATCAGTTCGTATCTCTGAGGTTCTGCTGTTAAAGGTCGGTTCAGTGAAATGGTTGCCTGTGAGTGAGATTGTGGGGGGGGGGGTGTCGTCCCTCACAGATCCACCAGCACAGAAGACTGACCCGAGCTCAGTCTCATCATGGATCAGAGGAGGAGAAGAAGAGAAGGAAGATTCTAGCCAGAAAGGTAAGAAACATCTTACATTACATAACTGTGATCAATACTGGCTACATTTCCTTAAATTATAATGTGGGCGTATGATATGATTATATACTTTACAAAAAATATATAATTGAGTGGGAACTGTTTGTGTTCATAAGCATTTTGTTCTCCTTTTTACATTGAGATTATAATTCTTAAAATAGCTATGAATAGTGTGTTTATTTAATAACATCTTTCTGGGACTACAAATCCTTTTCATGTCTTAGAAATCCAGGCAGTCTGCCTATGAAAATGAAGAGGACCTTTCTGCGAAATACAACAATAATTCTGGTATGGTATTTGGTATTCTTTGTTTTGGACGGTGGGGGCAGGGTTATGTCAGGAGCAGTTTAGGTTAAAAAACAGCCTGTAAACTGTAAATTAACCCTGTGAGAATGGGGTCCCTCCAGTCCTATGGGGCTGCAGTGTTTGCTTTTTTCAGGTGTGCTTTAGCTTCTAAATACTTATCTCATCCTGTATATCACTTCCTGTTTTTTTTTTTTTTTTTTTTTTTTTTTTTGCTGAAATGCTGTTTGCACAATGATAACGCTTTGTGCTTTATGCTTGAAATGTGCTTTAGAAGTAATGATGCTGCATGTATTTACATGTATTTATTCAGGTGAAAGCTGGGTACATAAGACCTGACTGTGGAAAAGGTTATTTTTGTTGTTGTACTGTTCTCTGAAAAAAAGGGGTGTTCCCTTCTGCAGGTTCGGGAGCTAGCTCTCCCCCGACGTCTCCCTCCTCCCCGACTCCTCCCCCCACGACAGGTAGGTCCCTGCCCCCCCCCACAGCCTGGTTCAGTCACGTTAGTTTTGTCACTGCCAGCGGAGGTGTTCCCGACCAGTGCAAAAGCCGACAGCGCTAGGCCTGTATCCCAGACCCATCCCTTGTATCTGTCCGTTTTTTTGGGTATGTTCTGTGTCTGTCCCTCACTCCAAGCAAAACAGCATTCTGATCTTTGCTAGTTTAGAAGTGTGACCAGCGGTCAGTGCCTTTCTGTTCTCAGAGATGGCAAAAGTGTTGTAGTAACCCATTTTAATAGCTAGAGCCTTTGTAGTTTTAACAGTTAGAACATAGTATGATTGTTTAAACTGAACTGGCGTGATTCACTGTCGATCATAGAGTTCTGTTCTTGCTCAGACATCTCTGTTCCTCACCTAAACTAATCAGTCACACATCGGTCATTTTTTCCACTTTAGAAACTTGTTCTGTGCTCTGTTATGAAGCGATTAAAATGAAGAATAACATTGATCTGCCTCTCTTTTCCTCCTATGCTGTCTTCAAAGTAGAGCATGCACCATTTTGAGCGTGTGTGGGGTAAAGTAAAGCCAATCCAGATTCTCTCCAGTGTTAAAGCTGCAGAACGCCCTCTTTCACTAGCAGAGTTTTCTCTGTAATTGTAAATTTGGGCTGTAACTCTGTGCTGTTCTACCGGTGGAGGGAAAAAAAACGAGGCACGGAGAGTAGCCTCCTATGATTTCCAAAAAGAGATGAAGGCAAATGAAACCCTGTCTTAGCAGCATCCAGGTACTCTGGGTCCTTTCCAAAACTGTCAGTTTATAATGCAGAATATTTTTATTGTAGAAATTTATATGTGGTCACAGCGTAAATGTATAGGATGTACCTTTGCAAGGGTCAGCGGTCCAAAACAAATCCCCCACAAAATGTAACTTCTTACCTTCATATGACTTCATGTGGCTGTTTTTTTTCAGTCATTTTTTTATGGTTCATTCAAGAGGGATTAATCCCTGTACAAGTTAATTTTATGACAGGAAATGAAGAATTAAATTGTTTATGGAATATGATACCGTCCATGCTGGAAAATGGTGCTGTGACTAAGGAAATGTGAACTATTTCAAACAAATCAATTGACTGAAACAGTCAGGGCATGAAGAGGAAGGCGACCCAGCAGTAAATGTGAGGCTTCGCTGGCTTCATCATTCTGTCCATCCTGGACAGTTTCTGTCAATCTTAGTGATAATATACATTTGTACTTAGAATATATATATTTTTTTTGTAAGGGAATTATTGCATAGTGTCATATGTTTCTCTATTATCGTTTCCAGCGCACCCAAACGTGATTTCTTGACGTTTAACTATCCGAATCAATTTGTGCTTGTTCCCTATGATTTGATCATTTTGTAGATACATTACTCTGCCAGTTAATGGGTGTAAAAAACGTAGAATAAAAGAGGGCATCTGGTTTTTGCCTCATCTCTTTTTGATTTAAAAAAAAAAAAAAAAAAAAAAAAAAAAAAAATAGGTTGTTTTTGGAACCTGCTTTTGAAAAAGGGTTTTTTTTGCACCTTTAAACTCTCACAATCTACAATGTGGTCCACTCAGATGCAAGTTTACAGTGCCAAAGAACCCTCCATTTCTGACCGGCAGATATCACTCTCAGATATGACCCCAAAATTGACCAGTGCATTAGAGAACCCACCTGTGTGTAGATCCCTCTCGCTGTGTGCAGAGTTGTGATCACGTTATTGTGGATTGTGATCCATGACTGTTTTTGTCGCTGTGTGGTTTGCAAACAGTGAACACCAAAAAAAAAAAAAAAATGGTATTGTCTCATCTTTCAAATACACACCGAACCTGTTTATATGGTAATGCATGTTCCCTGCCTGTGTAATTAGTGAACTGGGGGGGAAACAAAGGTGAAAGAAAGGTTTCATAAAATCAGAGAGTAACATTATATGTAAAAGTAAACTTGTTTGCAGACCTCGCAAGTTTCGTTAAATGTCTGTCACATGTCATTTCACTCAAAGTAATTGGTAATCTGAGACAAAACTGGCTTGTTTCTCCTCTTGTTGACTGTCATCATTCAGTATGTCCTCACCACAAATTGGAAAGTTAATGTTGTACAGTTCATCCCTATTGGTAATGTAGTATTTATATTTAACTATTATTGTTGTTGTTATTTTGTTTTTCACTCCAGTGTTTGCACTGAAATATTTACTCTGGTTGAAACAGGGAACCCACCACCGCCACCACCACCCCCCCCTCCACCACCAAGTGAGCCAGCCCAGGTCCAGGCACCCCCCGCGCCGCCTGTGAATGGTGTGGGCCGAGGAGCCTTGCTCAGTTCAATCCAGACCTTCAGCAAAGGAAAACTGAAGAAAACAGAGACGAATGACCGAAGCGTCCCCCATTTGTGAGAGACCCGTTCATTCACTGCTCTTCAAGTTTTTTCTGTTTGTTTGTTTGTTTGTTTGTTTTGGGTTCTGTTTTGTGCAGTGATGGCCATTTCTCCTTT
The DNA here is from genome assembly GCA_019788955.1 of Albula glossodonta. NCBI lineage: Eukaryota > Metazoa > Chordata > Actinopteri > Albuliformes > Albulidae > Albula > Albula glossodonta. The sequence goes on along the minus strand of JAFBMS010000096.1, from coordinate 638,952 downwards.
TCTTCTGGGGTTTAATGCCTTAATTCAGCTATGGAGCTTTCAGAACAACCACTTTGATTTAACTGGGGTGCAGATGGAGTTTATCTTTGTTATAACATGAAGTGTGTTTGAAGGGTGTGGCTACTGATCCCGTGATCTGATTGGCTACATGCAGGTGCATCTGAGTCCCTCCTCCCTTGGCTCAGAGCTGTTCAAAATGGCAGTTTTTTTTGTGCTGTTGCTGAATTTCAGCAGGTATATTTACCCTAACGTCCGTTCCAGCTACACCTGAAATCTGCAGCCCCTTCCAAAGCTCCCCCAGGGCAGCTGTCCGGACAGAGGGCCAAGGCCAAACCGTTTACTGGTCTCCACTTCTGTCATTAATATTGTTTTTCTTATCGTTATTTGCAAACAAACTGAAACCGCGTGTGAACTTCTGTCAAGGCGGCAGCAAGCAAAATCGCACGTCGCAGTGATGCGTTCATTTTCTTTGCATTTTTGGCGTTTATCAGTTCTGAGGAACGTGAGGGTTTGGTTCTTAATGAGTGTGTGACCGTCGCATTCAGCGGCCCGTAGCATCGCTGGGCTCCTGCACACTGACCCGGCCCCAGTGGCTTATGGGAAATTCCATCTGAGCTGAGCAGACTGAGTTCACACTGATTTTGGGACTTGCTAATGATGACAATGAGATTTTGCAATAACCGTGACAATGACAATGACACTTGGTTGTAATGTAAGTGATGGTGATAATTATTATTATTATTATTATTATTATATAAAGAGCAATAGAGAGCAGTGCGCAAATAAAGATATGGTAAATAAAATTAACTGCCATCAAATTAATTTTCCATTACCCTTTTCATTGAATTACAGAATGCAAAATGTGCAGGGAGAGACTAGTCCTAGTCCAGCCCAGACTGGTGTGAGGCGTTATTGGAGGTACAGCACTGTAATTGGGATGAAGACGGCCATTTTGTCTCTTAGCTATCGGACCAGCGTTTAAAATGGCATCCCATGCTTAGACTCAGGTTAGGCCTTAGATTGAGTGACCCTGTCAACAAAATACCTTCCTACTTTCCTGTGCACCTTTTTATTTTCTGAAAGTTTTGAGGTAAATCAGAGGTAAATTACAAAAAAAAAAGCAAATTTTACTCCAAATCAGCATCTGCACCTGAATTTACAAGCAATGATCAGTAATATTTTTCCACTTAAACATACACCAAAAAATACCCATACTATGCTTGCTACATGTTTCTAAGTACTCGTCTGAGGTGCCTGTTGAATGGGTTGGCCTTTTTTTTTGTTTACTGCTATCGGCAGATGTGGGTCATTCTGTCAGAAAGGGCTGAATGGTACCGTGCCTGCTTGTTAAACAACACAAAACAGAATTTCCCCTTATTTCTGATATAAAATATCAAAGGGGGAAATGCACATAGCTGTGTATATGTGCACTAATTTAGATTCCATAGATTTTATTCATTCATCAATCGAAAAAATCTGTAAGTAGTTAATAGATTGTTGTAGTCATCATAACTATGTTAAAGATCAGCAAATCCAGTTACACAAAATGTGTGCTTTTGAAACTGATGACCTTTGCTTTGCATGTTAAAGAGATGGTTTAATTTTTTAGATTTATTTATTTACATTATGGAAAAAAAAAAACCTTGAACCATAGGTTGAGTGCTGAAAAATGTCATGGGTTTTGCATCTTGTCAGCAAAGGAATAATCAAAATTAAAAAATGGCCATGGATTTTATCGACTAATAAAGTGCCAAAAAAGGAAAGTATACTCCATGGGCTCAGAGAGACGAAAAGCAAAAAAATATTTGAATGGTTCCGTCGTGTGTGTAGTAGTCCTTGTACACCCAAACATAGAGGAACTCAGAGGGTGTGGTGAGGTGGGGACTGATTTCTGATGGAATGACCCTGATAGTTGAAATTGATTGGCTAACCTGTTTGACACTTACTTTGGTGCCTCCGGTGACGTTCTCCAAGACACGTGTAATTGGTTGGAATTGCTGAAGATCCCGCTCAGACATCTCTTAGTAAAATATAAATAAAAGGGCAGGGAATCTTAGTGTGACTGCTGTGCCGGAGAAATTTGTCCTCTTATTCTGCCTTGCGCTACATCAGTATTAATAAGCACATTGTGTAATGTCTGGCAGAAAAAGCAACATAAAAAAATCCTGTCTCAGATTTGAATTGGTAATATGTGCATTTCAAAGTTTTTTTTTTTTTGCCAGGTTTTTTTCTAAATTAATGCACAGTGTTAGGTGGTAAAATTTTATTTCAGTGTTTTTTTTTTTTTTTTGTATAATTTTGATGTTGAAATCCAGAAACTGGCCATGTTTCTGATTTGTAGAATTACTTTTTTTGTAAGGAAGAATAAGAAGTATGTAACAGAAATGAAATGTAGACTCAATGTATGAACAGATAAATATTGATAAGACCAACAGGGACTAATCAGAAATGTAGAGACGAACAAAAAAGTCACCGTTCAAGCACAGAATATTTCATATTTGAGTTGAAATGTAATATCATAAATATAAAGGGTTTCATTGATCTTCACTGATTCCTGCCTGCTGGTTTCTATCACTTTTTTCCCATGACCACTATCTCCTGAAAGCACTGGGGTCACACTGCTCCACATAGCAATTTAAAAAATCCAGATATCATGCATAGCGTTTTTCTGAATCATTTTGTTTGGGGCTCCTGATTTATGTAGGTTTGGTTATGTTCTGTTGGAGATGGAAATGTACTTTTCCTAATATGGATTCTGGCCTTGCAGAAATAGGTAGCTGCATTAAATATTATTTTAATGAAAGCATTTGCACATTTCAGAGCTCGGGATGTTTAGTTTCCCTTTCTCAGTGTTTGTTGTTAGAAGTTAGCATGACATTACCGAGGGGTTACTGTATATAATGTGGTCAAAGTAATCAGATGATTTCATCTTCAGGCTGTCATTCAGTAGGGGTTTTTTTTTCCCATGATGCTTTTTACATTTTGAATTTAAATATCAGAACTGGCCAGCTCTAGCTCAGGAGGGACCATGAGCAGTTGCTGTGTTAGTAGAATGTCGTTTTTTTATGCAAGTATATAATTAATATAATTTTTCAGTGTTTACAGATGTGTTAGCAACTGCCATCAACCACCAAACAATAAGCAATGGATTACATTGAACATATTCAGTATAATTAATTTGATCACATCTGTTAGTTTTTGTGGAATTCTAAATTCTGTTTCAATTTTCTTTTGGAAGTAGCTTTTAACTCAAAACTAATTACTATAATTCTGTGATAATCTGAAAGTACAGTTATTTGATTTTTCACAAAATGACTGCCGTGGAACTCTCAGTAGGTTTTCATGAACTGTCTCCATTTCATTGTCAAAAAATTTGAAAAATGATTTCTTACTTCCGCTCATTTTTCGTCAGACCATTTGATTTTCTCCTTCCTAGCTCCGCTGGTTTTCAGTGTTCTGATGGAGTATGATTGATTTGCCTTGGGTTCCTGCAATGAAATAATGAAGAAATAAGATTTTGTTTTTCCATCTTCGTTTGTTGTTAAAGAAACGTCTTTAGACACAGTGTAAATTATGGCTGGCAGTTATATTCCCCTTTATGAATATGCTGTGCTATCCTCATGATTAGTTTACACACACCACTGCCATTTGCTGGCCTGTAGGTTGGTCATGCAGTAGAGTTAATGTCTTTGGTGGAGGTCTGCGTTGGAAAGGCAACGTTTGGCTCTGCTTCGATGATGAAGGATAGGGGTTAAACCAGTGAAAATTTGTCAGTCTCATCTCCTCATGGTTCTTCGGGTGGCTCATGCAGGAAGACATTTGTTAGGAAAAGCACATGACCCCTGTGACTCCTGTTTGAATCCCAGCTTCATCAGAGAACGATAAGAGTTAAGCTGGTCAAGTTTGTTATTCTTTTCGCTCTCTAGCGGCCTCTACTGGTCGGCCAATTGCTGACTTCATGTTTCTCTGACTGCAGAGGCAGTAGGTAATTGGTGACGCAGCTGGAGTTTGGAAAATGCCAGGGCATGTTGTCGCATGAATCATCGGAGTCATGTATGAATTTGTCCTCCTGAGTCGGTGGGAGGGGGTCTCTGGCAACTGATGAGTTTAGCTTGAGCTGAGGGGGAGAAAAAGGGTTTACATTTTTTTTTTTTTTTTTTTTTTTTAAAGAAAGGACTTGTTTAGCTGCAGTGTAAAAGTGCAGCCTCATAAAAACCTGAAATATCCTTGATTTGCTTATCACTGCCGCATCCAGCTCATGTCATGTCTGCACTGTTTGAATTCTGACAGGGAGTGTGTGAAAGAACAAGCTGAAAACTGGTGACAGCTGTGGTCCTTTTATTACCCTCTAACTGGCATGTACAGAAAGGTCTTTTACATTTTTAAAGGTAACATTGCACTTTAGCATGAACTTTTGCAGACCTTTTTCAGATCCTAAACAAATACAATTTGCTTTCAGGCGCAGTATTCTTTAGGATTTAGGATTCTTTAGTTTACAGTTTATAAATAGTTTCTGCTGGTGATGAAGGAAGGGGTTTGCTTTGCCATTTAAATAACTGAATTTTCATAGCTTGCATCTTATTTTACCCTTTATCTGACTGAATAAGCGATGTGTTTCAATGTTACTGATACTAAATGCAATTTCTGTAATATTTTCATGTGGTGTGTTCATTCCTTTTATTTTAAGTGGCACTAGTTTTATTCGCTGTTAGAAATTCGGAACCTTGAGAATCCTATAATTATTACAGAGGTTGTTGTGTTGTATGTATATATGTAAAAAAAAATCCATGTAACCTGCAACAAAATCTGTGATTATTTTATTAAAATAATGCAAAACAATATATTTTGTCATATGATTTCATTTCTGCTTCTTTTTTAGGTGTTTCTTTGATTCATACATTTCATATTCATATATATATACAGATGTGTAAAATACATTTAATTAGCAAAATTGAGCAGTGAAGACCATGTACAGTAAACCCCCCTCCATCGCCGGGGATGTGAAAATCCGCAAAATAGAAATCCCCTATTTAAATACACCCTTGGCATGTTATTACAAGTTTTATGGTACTTTTAAAAGCATTTTAATGTCTTTAAACACACTTTTAAAACAATAGAAACACATTTAAACACATAAAAGATATTGAGAGAGAGCAAGACCAATAGAACAATGCTGTGGAATGCCGCGAAATGGCGAAAATATAAAGCGATATTAAAATTAATAGGCCTTACAGAAAAAAAAACCGTGAAATACCGGGACCGCAAAAACTGAACCGCGATATAACAGGGTTTATTGTATACACACCTCCATTTAAAGTCCATTAGCATCAGAAGCTGGGTCTTCAGGTGACCTTTTCTTTCATGGCTTTGACTCTGCGCTTTTACGGACTAGAGGTGTGGATCCATGACAAAAACTTGGCTCAGCCTCACCAGAGAAAAATAGTCAAGTTATTGGGGCTTGGTGACTCTCTAGTGGCCTCTTGTGGCTGGTTGTGCACCTACATGTTCGTGAACAAAATCGCTCACTCAGCGATCTTCCATAGCAAAGAAACTATGTCAACAGTGGTTTGGGATGTACTTTCAAGAGAGAATGAAATCCTCACCAAATGCATCTGCTGTTTTTATTGACTTTTCAGATTTATTACAGCATATTTCAGAGTGTGTTTTTTTTTTTTTACGCTCACTTTGGCGCTTTGTCAAGTGTATGAAAATTCAGACAAGTGTCAAGCAACTCAACCAACCCTGCATACACCACCTGTGTGAGTGCTGGACGTCCAGTTTGCTGGAAGTGTATAGTATTGCTGGTTTTACAGTCAGTCCAAAGCACCCTACACAACCTGTGTATTACAGATAAAATATTTGTGACCCTGTAGTGGTGAGTGATGACAGATTCAGAGACCACAGATCCATCAGGACATAGCAAAACTTTTAGTAATGTGCCAGTTGTTCAAAAAAATGTCCAAATAAGGAGGATACTTGCATAGAAAAAACAGCTTGGCTGACAAATACTGCACTACCTCTCCTCATAGAAAGAGACCACAGGTCCTTAAATGGCAGTGTTTTCCCTTACTTTATTCCCTTCTGTCACTCCTTCTTTCAAATGTATTCTCTTTTACTCCTATCTGCCCTCCTCAGTTCTCTCTCAACTCCCTGTGATGTAAAATAAATGCTAAATTAACTTGGCGATGTGATACCCTCTACAGTCAGAGTACAGTTAAAATCTGATAAATCTGGCACGTAATAAACTTCATTTGGATTGCACATTTCATACATAAAATGAAAGTGCTTTACATTAGCACTAAAATAACAGGTAGATGACATAACAATGACCATAATAGAGACTAAATAAAGCAAATGTAGCCAATATAACAAAGTTAAATGCACAGGATAGTAACTAGCAATAAAACAAAACGATAAAGCACATAACAGAGTTAAAATATGAAATAGAAACATACACAGGACAGTAAATTGCAATGAAAGAGTAAAAACAATAAAAAAATACAAATTAATGAATCATTTTAATCAAAAGGGTAAAAAGGTAAGTTTTCAGATGCCTTTTAAAAAGGTCCACTGAGTCTGCCGCTCTGGTAAATTTTAGCGGGGTGTTCCACAGTTTGGGAGCTCAGAGAATCAAAGCTGCTTCACCACCTTTCTGATGCTTCACCTCAGGAACACTCAAAACACCAGCATACAAGTGCTCTTAGCAGAACATTAAGTGAAATATAATCTGAAATATGTAAAGATGCTATAACCATTTAAAGCTTTGTATACGAGTAAAATAATCTTAAAAATCAATTACATGTGGTGTAGAAATATAAATAGGTTTTAATATGAAAAACATGTTGTAAGCCAGTGGTACTCAATCCTGGTCCCAGAGAGCTGCAAGAGGAGGACTGAGGAGGAGAGAGATAGGGGAATAAGGTCTCAGTGATGAATAAATATCCTCCATGCTGGATTTCATTATCACTGTCCCCTAGACCCCACCTGGTGAGAGAGGAAAACATTCCATAGTTGGAAAAGGATTCATGTAAAACTGCATGTGTGTGTGTTGTGTTATCTAAACCAATGATCACTCAGAGGAACAAACACTGAGTGAACAGCAGAGTCTCAGCCAGATCTTCAACCAGTCAATAGTCTATCCTCAGTAACACGGTGTAGAAGAAATCCTTCACTTAGGTCCTCCTAAACTGGCGCGGGCTGCGCAGCTGGGCACACAGCAGGCACACATAAGAACAGGTTGTCATTAGTCATCATATTGCTGTTAGCGCAGGTAATTTGTAAGGAAAAAACAGGGTGTTGTGGGTCAGCCCTGAGACAAAGACGAATGGAGACTGAATAAGTGCACATGCAATATTTACACTAAGAGTAGCTGCATTAGCACTGTGAGGATCAGGGAACACAGACTGTATGCTACATGCAGTAACAGCATTAGCATTCTTACCCTCAGGATCTTCTCTCTTGATATCCCCTGAAATAAACAAAAAGTTAGGCATAAAATCAATAGTCAGGCTACTACACCATCTTCATATAGTTTATATATAGTTAATATGTCTATCAGTAATACCCAATATGTCAATATACTGTATTCAATGTGTCAGCATGTCAACTGTAGGCTAAATAAAACTAATGTTATTTACCACAGCACGAAAAGTTACACCAAAATGTCAAGAAAAATATACATTAAACACAAAAACAGGCACTAATGAAGTAATGACTGTTTTACAATAAAGAAACGAGGCCTTCATTCTTGAAATGTTATTGCTTTTTGCATATTTCCATCCTACTGGATAGAGTTATGAAATCACGGCAGTGACTGGTGTCCTTTGTCACTAGGGGCGTTCCAATACCTAAAAATGTATCCACCTCCCCTACACACGCCTCATATCCCCCCTCCCAACAATGTCCCAGTATCAGATACTGTTATAAAAGTGGAGGAGAGAGGGATACATTTTTCAGGTATTTGAAAACACCCACAGTGAAGTTTTGCTGTGGAATGCTGGGAAATGTAGTTCCATTGACCATACATGACAGGATGCTCAGTGGGTTGTTATGTGAGAATGTGCTGGACTGCTAGCGTGACATTCTGAGCATCATTACTCATTGCTCTTTTGTCTCATTTTATCTCAGAGGATAAATACAGGTGGTTTTATAGCTAAGGTTTTAAGTTAAACTATTTTCGCTGCCATGGTGACGACTTTGATGACAGAGTAAAGACAATGAACTCACCCCTCAGTGAGGTCACAGCACCAGCCTCCATTTCTGTCGCTTTCTGTGTCTTTTGTTCTGCCAGATCAAGAGAGCAAGGTGATGTCAGGACCTTGTTACTTGTGTAACAACAACAAGTAACAAGTGTTACTCGTGAGTGCCTGATTGTTACTTTTTCAAAAACTAATTAAAGCAGTTAAACCTGCATGTGTCCCCAGCATTCAATATCCCTCAACCAATTTTATTTTTTGTCAGGTCTCTTTTACTTCTTCTGATCACATTAAAACCCAAGTGACTGAAAGTCTTAGCTTTCCCTTTTGCCACAAAGTGGGCCTGCTCATTTCACAAAGGTGATTAAATAGAGACAGGCGGGGGAGGTGTGAGTTATGCCAAGACTTGTGAATATGTGAGTGCCTGCACATTTATCATAATTATTTGGGAGGGGTTGTACTGAGTCAACTATACCTTCAACATAAATCAAGGATTCAAAGCATATGAAAATCCATTGCATTTAATCGTGTTTTATAGTTGGGGTCCGTGAGACTGCAAACAGAACCAATGTGAGTTTTTTGTGGAGAAAATGTGAAATATGCCATCGACTCAAAACCATGTTTATAGTCAGTTATCATGAAATTAAGAAAAGTCATGAAGTATCAAGCTGATAAAAAAAAAAAATAATAATTTTAAGTATGTTTTTTGAAGTGTTAAAGAGTCTCTGAGGTCTCACAGGCCCCAAACAGATGATAAGGGTTAACCTCAGTGTTTCTGGGCCAACCTGTTTTTTACACATGAAGCAAAGGAGTGGCAGCATTCCACAAGAATAAAATCTCATAACAGACAAAAAATGTCACAATATCATAGAATTTTTTTTCTCAGAAATGAGGTGAATTCGTTTTGTTTCCTGTTGTTTAGTATAAATACCTTGAAGTCCAAGCAAAAATCACAATTTCTTTTTGGCACCACAAGGAGTGTAACTACACTCCTCTTTAGTGGTAAACAGAATTTTTAACACTTTAAAACACTCAAATACCTTATAAACACTTGTGAGAAATTTTATGCTTTGAAAATTCAGTTGAAATAGTGTTCTGTTGAAATAGGTTCTGCATTGAAACTTTTCACCAGTTTTCTATAACAATTATGCAGGGCACATGCAAACCTGTATCTGTGTGCTTTATCTAAGTAAACCAATGGATAGGATCACCTGCAAGATCAAAGCTTGGAGTCTTACCCAGGTCTCTGACCAGGAGCTTCTCCTTCTGGAAGAGCACTGTGTAGAAGGCAGACTTCACTATGGGTCCCCCTGAATCCAGAAACCTGTACAGCATCCTCATTTGCTTCTGGCTGGTGTTTTCAGCGCAGATCATGGAGTAGGCTTCATCCTGGATCAGGGGCTTCAGGGCGTCAGCAATGGGCTCCACCAGAGACACCCTCTGGATGAGCTCTGCCCTGTGATCGTCCACAAACTGAACTGGCGCGGGCTGCGCAGCTGGGCACACAGCAGGCACACATAAGAACAGGTTGTCATTAGTCATCATATTGCCGTTAGTGCAGGTAATTTGTAAGGAAAAAACAGGGTGGTGTGGGTCAGTCCTGAGACAAAGAAGAATGGAGACTGAATAAGTGCACATGCAATATTTACACTAAGAGTAGCTGCATTAGCACTGTGAGGATCAGGGAACACAGACTGTATGCTACATGCAGTAACAGCATTAGCATTCTTACCCTCAGGATCTTCTCTTTTGATATCCCCTGAAATAAAACATGAAGTTAGGCATGAAATCAATAGTCAGGCTACTATACCATCTTCATATAGTTTATATATAGTTTATATGTCTATCAGTAATACCCAATATGTCAATATACTGTATTCAATGTGTCAACTGTAAGCTAAATAAAACTAATGTTATTTACCACAGCACAAAAAGTGATGCCAAAATGTCAAGTTTAATATACATTAATCACAAAAAGAGGCACTAATGAAGTAATGACGGTTTTACAATAAATAAACGAGGCCTTCATTCTTGAAATGTTATTGCTTTTTGCATATTTCCATCCTACTGGATAGAGTTATGAAATCACGGCAGTGACTGGTGTCCTTTGTCACTAGGGGCGTTCCAATACCTAAAAATGTATCCACCTCCCCTACACACGCCTCATATCCCCCCTCCCAACAATGTCCCAGTATCGGATACTGTTAATAGTGGAGGAGAGAGGGATACATTTTTCAGGTATTGGAAAGAACCCAGGGTGAAGTTTTGCTGTGGAATGCTGGGAAATGTAGTTCCATTGACCATACATGACAGGATGCTCAGTGGGTTGTTATGTGAGAATGTGCTGGACTGCTAGCGTGACATTCTGAGCATCATGACTACAACAATTATGATATTAATCAGTGTATTTTGCATTGCAGCTGACCTTTGCGTATATCTGTTTTCCAAACGGTCTCCTCCTCATCAACGAGTTCTACAGATATGCACGGAACACTCTCTGCCTGATCCACAAAAACCTCAAAGAAGTTTGAAGATGGATCCCTATGATTCAGCTCTACTTCCTGTCAGACAGGCAAGATGTTTGAGTTTTAAAAACCCTTGACTTAACACAACATTAAAGAAAGGACATTAGTAAAAAAAAAAAAACTAGAACTAAAACAAAAACTACATACATCCTACATCATATACCACCAAGTCAAAACAAACCCCAACCTAAACAAAAAACAATGATCATATCATGTCGTTTTAAAATTATAAACATACACAGACACACACATGCACACGCACACAAAAGTGGAGCACACATAAAACCACAGCCATACCGCCACACACAATCATACATCCAAACCCACCCACACCTCACTCACCTCTGGGTTAATATCAGCTGAACAAGAAGTTGTATTTCTCAGCTTGTATTTCTTTCTGAACTGGAGGGGTCTCTTTGGTACTGCTGGTTTATTGATAATTACAGAACCTAGTTTTTGCTCTTCTTCTTCAACACTCTAATAGATAAATAGACAGACAGATGAAGGTAAAAGTACAAAAAATATGGGGATTTATTCAAAGAAGATATTTTATTAAAAATTAACAAAATGTCATAAGTAGTTGAATGCAAAATAGACCAGCAGAGTTCATGAAGGATAATCAACTGCTGCATGAAAACTGGATTATTCTCCATCTGGTAGAACCCAGCCAAACATTTTTTCAGAGCAAACAGCATCAATTAAAAACTATTTTTCATGGTTTATTTATTTATTTATTTGGTTGTGTGTTTATATTTTTTATTTTCCCCATTTTAATGTAATTTACCAGATCACTGCTGAACTGTTTAGCTTCCTGCAACAACCCTTTCCTGCTGACTCAAGAGGAGGGAACTGCAACATAATAATTATATAATTATAAGATTAATTTCTCTACATCATGAGCCCTCAATAACAAGCCCTTGTTTCTTTCCCAACTGCTGAAACACCAACAAGTTCATGCTGCTCATGTTGACAGTGGATTATAAAGTCATATACTTGGGTTGTGTGTCAGCAGGGCCTCTAGCCAACCAGGAGTAGTAGCTAGATGGTGATGGGATTACCAAACCCAGCTGGCTTAATACATATCTTTTCCCAGTTTGTTCATTTTTATGGATGTACAGCACCAAATGACTACAAGATTGTAAGTACAAATGTTCAGCTCACAGAATGAACATAATCATGAACACAATGTGATTATGAGAGTATATATTAATGATAAAATAATACATCACCTTTTTAAGAACCCGGTCTTTTGGAATGAGGTAAATGTGTAGAGTGAGGTGTGCCTTTTCACGACCATGAAACACCAGCAGGTGGCAGTGTACTCCAAAACACATCTCCCTAAACTTCTGACCAAGTATCAGGAGGTTTTGCACCACCACACCCATGGGAGAGAAGGTGGGCTGTAGGATTTTAACATGGAAGCGGCTCACTTCACACACTCTCTCCAAAGACACTCCACTGTCTGTCACATGGAGCACTTTCACCCTGTCAGAGAGTGAGGGGTCAGGACCTGAGGGAAAGGACACGTACAGACAAGCACATAAAAATGTGTAGCACACACACTCACACACACCTACACAGTTTGATCACCTTCTTAATTTCTGATTTTTGGTACAACAGTAGATTTTGGTGAGAAAACATACTTCATCCAAAGCAAAATATGAATGATTTATATTGATTTATTTTATTCTGTGTACATAAAATCTTAAATATCTGACAAGTATCATTTCAGAGCTAAATGCTGTAGTGTTAATATAATCATTTACTTTTGCGTTTTGTCACTGATTTCTCACCCAAACAGATGAAATGGGGCAGATGGATCTCATCCAGGTAACCTGCAGTTACAGTAATGTCCAGCAGGGGGCCACCCTCTGTACATCTCATACTGTTCCGCTGCTCTTCAAAGTTCTCCCAGGAGCAGTAGTGGTACTGCAGTGACACCTCAACCACACACACCCAGCGCAAACCCGACTCCAGGCATTCATAACGGCCAGGAGGGCAGGTGAAGCTGTGAGAAAGCAGATCAGTAGAGGAGAGGAACGGAGGGAGAGAGGGAATATGAAAGAGGAAAAAGAATTAGAAAGAGGGGGTGACAGCAGAAGGTAACAGAAAAATGCTTTAAACTTCTTAGGTTAAGGATTGCCTGGACTTAAAGTCACTTTTTATCCACAAAGGTGATTCAGTTTATGTCAGAGTCGACAACCAGTGGCAAAACTGTGTGCTACTTATTGTCACATGCATTTAAAAGGTGTAGATTATTAAAGATGTAAGTGTTAAAATGTTTTAATTTATTATAGGTTTAGTAAGGTATTTTAGAAAGGCCCCTAAACCAAAAGGAAACTGCAGTGATATTAAATGGGACTTTTAGTTTTCCAGTATTTTTCAGATGGCCTGTACAGTGCTGTTCTGCACAGTGCCCTTATGACAACATGGTCCACATTATAAGTGGTTTTGATCAATTTTGTATAACAATGTGAGTGGAAAAAGTAAGTGGTTCAGCTCAGCAGTATAAAATAGTAAAAGTGAAGTATGACAAATATGTTTTATTGCAAGAAAAAAAATGGATTGAGCTATGCTTTCAATTATGCTGCATTAAATGACTGAAATCAATAAAACAAGTATAGATGGACTGGGCAGATATCTGACCTGTATCCACAGATGTCATTCTCTCTGAATGTGCATGGCTCAATCAGAGTCCAGTGGGCGG